>APFE031265756.1:0-90085 GCA_000404065.3 Pinus taeda
TCATGCTTCATTAATCATGATTGTACCCATCACTGTACTGCATTATGTGCCATTGCTGCACCATGTTGCCATACTGACCTATGTGCTAGTTGCACCTTGCTTGCTTGTTGTCCTTAGCATGCTTGTTAGCTGTCCATTGCATGTTAGTTGTACCAATACATGCTTGCTGCACTGAGTATCATGTTGCTGTCCCAATATTAGTTTGTTGTCCCTTGCATGCTTGGTGTACTTGTTGCTAAGGGCATACAAATGTCCCGATGTTAGTTAGTTGTCCCTTGCATGTTGTTCTCCTTCGGAGGCAGATGCTCCAGCTGAAACCTCGGATAAACACTCTGACAGCTCCTTAGCTCCAATTTGCCCCATGAAAAACCCCAACGTCAACCTCTAGGGGCTACATTAGCCTTTTTTGCCTTTTGCGTCAATGTTCCTGGCAGTTTCGGCAGTTCTCAACAGTTTTGGCTATTCGCGGCAGTTCCAGCTTCTGCCCTCTGCATTAGCTTTCTTGGCAGTTCTGGCTTATGCCCTTTGCGTCAACTTTCCTGGCTGTTCCGATAGTTCTCGACAGTTCCAGTTGTTTCCGACAGTTCTGACTTCTGCCCTCTGCATCAACTTTCCTCGCTGTTTCGGCAGTTCCAGTTTCTGCCCTTTGCGTCAGCTTTTATGGCAGTTCCCTGCAGTTCCGGCTTTTGCCCTTTGCGTCAGCTTTCTTGGTTGTTCCAACAGTTCCCAACAGTTTCGGCTTCTGCTCTCTGTGTTAGCTTTCCTGGCTGTTCTGGCAGTTCTTGGTAGTTTCGGCTTCTGCCCTCTAGATTAGGGTAGCGTTATCCCTTAGGATCACTTCTCCTACTAAAACCCAAAGACAAGTAGAGAGGAAGAGATCCCAAGTGTGTTGAAATGACTTGAAGGCCACCTCTATTTATACTAAAACGTTGAGCACAAGTGGGGTTTATTTGGTTGTTGGCTGACTTTGACGATTTGTCCCATAACACAAATAAATTCATATTTCCATGAATACTTATCGGAATTGAATGATCTTTAGATCAATTCTACACCTCTCGATGAGAGGGATCCAAGAAAATATCAACTTCGGTCCCAACAGTCACATTCTATAATTTAAAAATAGTAAGATTCATATTTGACTTAGAATTCAATGAATAACTAATTTCTTTTTCATTTCAACCATTTTGGAGAACTAGCCTAATATTTGTATGTCATTTACTCTTATAAGAACTATACTACCTAAAGATAATATAAAGACAATACGAAGAATAACTTTCTTTCCATGTACAGGTTGATGGTTATAATATAAATTTTATGGTTCTAGCAACTTACTTTATGTACATCTGAGATGTATCATCTGCTTATCTTTCGCTGCTTGCATGCATGAATATCAAAAGCTATAGATGTGTAAGAACCTGTCATTGTGGACAAGAAGGGTAATCTTGGGATACATGGTAGTCACCTCAATCAACACGCTGGTAGAATTGGTATAATACCTGCTGCTTTAGGACTCAAAATATGACCAAGGGACATAAGCCCAAGGGTGTATAGAATGTCCAAATCACGCTCACTGTAGCGGCTTGGCCATATGGGAACAAAAGGTATCCCACTATGCATATTGGAAAGAGGAACAAAGCCCTAATCCGTTAAATGATAACTCTCTACAAAAAACTCAATCCTGAAATCAAATTTTATTAGTGCCCTTATGAAGAGAAGGCAAAGCAAACAACCAATATTTCGAAAGGAAAGTACTGTCTTCTATCCAACATGTGCACATGAAGAGCAACACCAAAATTGTGTGCTTTCTTTCTAGGCCATCGATAATTTGTCAATATTCAACAGTGAATCTATTTTCAAGTTGAAAAGTATTAATGCCACATGCACAAAATTTTCCAGGCACTTATGCATTTGGCTAACAAATTTTGTTGAACATTTGTCATGCATCTGGCTCATAGATTTTGTCGAGCACTTGTTGTGCATCCTTCAATCTGCCACATACGGGTATAGATGCTTACAAGTTTGGCATTGAGAGAGACACGATGACCAAAACCTGTATTGAGCGCAATGTTATTAGAACCGAACCGCTGATCGAACTGGAAAACCCTGTGGACTGGGAACCGAAAAAAAACCTGTATTCATATTTTAAAGAAGAACATATACATGCATGTGCATCCTCATGAGAGACACGTATCTCAGTTTATTCATAATTTTGCATCTTTTGCTTTGGTATTTACAAAAAAATTTCCCCCTCATTCGCCGGGGGGGCTAAATTGTGTATGAGTGTTAATCGCCTTTGAGTGTTGTTGTTGTTGTTGTTGTTTTTTTTTTTATATTTATATTGTGGAAAAAAGAGAATATGAATAATACACATTGGATGTTTTAAAGAAAACCCACGAAAACTAGAAATGGTGATTACAAAGTGGAGATTTTAAAGAAAAACCCACGTAAACTAGAAATGCTGATTACAAAGTGGAGATTTTAAAGAAAAACCCACGAAAACTTGGAAATGCATATGATATCGGATGAGTGATCATATACATCAATCACTATTGTATTGCCAGTCGTCTGAATCAATACTGTCTTCATGATCTATCTCTAAGAGTTGGTCTATATCAGGGGTGAATATATGATGTGGCAAGGAATCATCAAGCCATGGAGGTGCTGCTTCCAAAAAACAGCAGAAAAATGGAAAATTGAATACATTCGCTGGCCTCTTCCTGGGATCTGTAGAAATTTCTCCATGGAATCTGACCTTTACACTGAATGACGGTTCGTCTTGCTGCCTTTCTAGTAGAGCTACTTCTGTTTCAGAATGAAGAAATTCAAACTCTATTGTGTAGTCATATCGAGCAGCAATATGAATTTCCCACATTAATGTACTAATGGTCTCTCTGAAATTAAAATTGCAAATATGTTCACTCCTAGGCATATACTTGAACATAAACAATTTAAACCAGGGGCTCCACCAATTATTTCCGCCATCTAATTGTGTTGCATATGCAATGACTCTAACATAACCTTGTTTTCTGGCCCTCTGATGGATGGAGAAATAATCTTGCCATGTCCAATCTGTATGTTGGATAAAACCAAAACAGATAGGAATTGGCTCTCTAGAGAGTGAATAATAAACTCGCCATGGTCTATCTCTATAAGGTGACTCACTGAGATAAGCTACCATGCCATTCTCTGAATCAAACCATTTCTGCAAAATGATTTGGATGACTTCGACTGGTAATGATTTAATTCTTAAAACAAAACAATCCCAGCATAATTCCCATTTGCACTGGCTACAAACCGAGATTGGAAAAATTTTTGAGTGACAGACACTCAACTGGACTGGGCTTTTATGCGAAGAACTTTCCCCTCTGAACATCTTGATGTCCTTAATTTCTGGAGCTCCTTCTCTTGTTAGCATGTCTGCTAGGTAGTTTTCATCTCCTGATTTATAGACAATGTCAAAATCAAATCCTTCTAGCCACAGAGCCCATCTTAGAATTCTGGTATTTCCTTGTTCTAACAATTTTTTATTAGCCAGAATGCTTTTCATGTGCTTCAGATCAGTTCTAACTAAAAGCCTAACACTCTTCAAGAACAATCTGAACCTTTGGGTTCCTCTTTTGACAGCAAGTATTTCTTTATGAGAGGATGGATACTTGACCTCTGTGATATTAAAACTACCAGAAGCATATGCACATACAAGTTCCTTCCTACCATGTTTCTGTAACAATGCTGCAGCCCATGTATGATCAGATGCATCTGTTTCAAGAATGAATGGAAGATTAGTAACAGGCAATCTCAGTCTCGGAAGTTCTCTAATCTTACTCTTTATACTCCTTACTGCTGTTGTCATTTCATTGGACCATCCAATTTTTTCTTTCTTGAGCCTTTTCTCTAAAATATTAGTGTCTTCAGATTGCTTTTCATAGAACCGTCGGATGTAATTCAAGCAACCTAAAAATCTTTGAAGCATTTTTTTATCAAGGAGAGTATCAGGGAACTTTAAAAGATGGAGAAGAACATGAGGCTGAAACTCGATGTTACCTCGTTCTATATGCAATCCCAAATAATCTATTCCGACTTTCCCAATCTGAAACTTCTCTTCTGTGTCAGATAGAACTAGACCATGCTTATATACCATTTCATAAAAGTTTTCTAAGTGCTTCTTATGAGTATTTACATCCTTGCTAAATACAAGCAAATCATCAATATATACAATGACATATTCTACCCCTCCAAAAATATCTTCCATCCGCTTTTGGAATTCAGATGGAGCATTTTTTAAACCAAATGGCATAACTGTCCATTGATATTGGCCATGAGGAACTGTAAATGCTGTTTTATACCTATCTTCTGGAAGGATGCCAATTTGCCAAAACCCACTTTTTAGATCAAACTTGCTGAAAACATTGGCATTAGCTATTTTAGCAAGCAATAATTCTTTATTGGGAAGAGGATACCTGATAGGCATGAGAGCTTCATTCAATATTTTGTAATTAATTACGAACCTCTTCTTGCCACGTTTTTGCTCACTGTGTTTGTTGACATAGAAGGCTGGGCAGGCCCATGGAATTTTGGAAGGTTCAATCAAATTTTGTTGTAGCAGCTGTTGAATTTCTTGTTTGCACAAATCTTGTTCAGTGGGTGACATATGATTAGCACTTGCTTTCTGTGCTTTAGGAAGATACCCCTCTTTGTAAGGTAATGCTACAAAATATTTTTCCCTGGTCCAGAAAGCTTCTGGCCTGCTTGCTGTGCAATCTTGACGTAGCTTATCTGAGATTGCCTGTAATGTCTTTTGTCCGTGTATTTCGGCATGTTTGACAATTTTTTGAATTTTTGCGAGGTCCTGCATAGTGTCCTGCAAATTATCTTCTTCGCTGGGGTCGACCTTTAGCTGGTATTCATTCTTTGCTGGAATCATCACTGGTCCTTGATTAGTTGTGAATGAAACAGAATTTGTCCCAAATGTAACTGGTAGGAATCTTTTTAAAAAATCTTGTCCCAACAAGATATCTGACCCCGTGTCAAAACTGTACAATGTAACATAAGTTTGTACATGATTCAAATAAACTGGAAAATCAGGAGATATATAGTTAATCTGCATCAATTCTTTATTTACAGCTCTGAAGGACAGTTTGGTAGGCTGCCAGTAGTAGGAAGGAATTGCACCAAATTTGCCGCAACTGCACATTGCTCCAGAATCAATTTGTGCATCTAAAGTGTATTCCTTGACGTTTGGCAACTTGATTTTCAAAGGGATTACCACTTTATCTCCTATTCCCATGATGTTTACCAAATCTACTTCCTTAGATTTCATGGGAATTTCTTCCGGAATATCCTTCAACAGAACTCTTGCCAATTTTGAATTAACATCATCATATTCAGAAATAAGCTTTTGGAGTTTGGCTGATAAATGCATCATTTCTGATCTTGTTAAATGAATAGATGATTCTAAACTGCTAATTTTCTTCTTGAGAGTATTGATTTCATCCATACCTGTATCTTGAGAGGCTTCTGTAATACTCAATGGTTTGAACATTGAATCAAACTCTCTTGCTTCGAAATACTCATCCTCAGTAATCCTTCTAGAAGGCAATTGTTTTTCTAAATTCTCCAGCTTTTCTTTCAATCTTTTCCTGGCTGTTAACTGGGCTGGTGCAAGCTGAGCTAATTGTGCCTTTATGTCATTAATCTGATTCTCCAAATTATCTGTTTTATTGAAAGAAAACATCTTAATAGCAATAAAAGTTTCATCAGAATCAGAGGAATCAGATTCTAACCTTATTTTGTTGATATTAGGCAAATCCTCAATGTCTGAATCAGAAGAATCACTGGATATTTCAAAATATTCTCCATCTGAGTGGGATATGAGATCCCAATCTTCCGGATTATGGACTGAAGTGAATACGTCCATAATCTTGAGTTGTTTTTTATTCTTTTTGTCCTTGCATGCATTTGCGTAATGGCCTTCTTTTCCACATATAAAACAGGTCACTCTTTTTGAAGGCTTTGCTCTTTTTCTAAATACTGTCCTCTTCTTTTGAGAAAATTTAAAAGGATAGTATTTCTTTCTTGGAGTATACTTGTCTGTCTGGCATGAACATGAAACTCTAGGCACCTTCTTTTTAGATTTGCTTCGACATCCAAAATCATAAGTTTCTGCAAAATTATTACAGAATTTTGTACTAAAATGCATCTGCTTTTTGAAATTCTTTTTAGCTTTTTCTGACGCACATTCTCTTTGCAGGATTGATACTATCATCTGATGTACTGCAGCAAATGAAGAATTTTCAATTTGTATTTTGTTGGCTTCAATATACTGATTAATCAGATCTGGAATTTTCCCTGGCATTGAAGCTATGTAATACCTCAAATAAGCAACATTATGAGGATCTGCTGCTTGATAAAGGAGTTTTTGCATAACACAGTAATAATCATGTAAATAATCTATGTTACACAATCTTTGAGATAAAAAGAGTTGGCCATGGTGTGCTGAATTCTCTGGCACCACTCCTATGAATTCATGTTTTAGTGCATCAAAAATGGCTTTCAGGGGATCTGTTGGATGTTCAATAATATTGTTCATTTCTTCTTCAGACAATTTTTCCCACCATTGTTTCAGAATGCCGGTGAATGACCAAACAATTTGTGTAACTATATCTGACCATGGTGCTTTAGTTTCAGCTTTTCTCTGTAGTGCCCAAGCATGCACATTGTGCAGGACTGTTATGACATCTTCACCTTTCATACAGTCAATATTTACTAAAAGTGTATTACCAAATCCTTTAGCTGATGGATTTTCAAATTTGGCAGGGACACTTCCTAAATTATCTTTGAATCTAGAAAAAGGACTATCAGCTGATGCGCTATGTGCAAAAGTATCCCCTTCACCCTTCTTTCCTTTATGTGAGAATGAAAATGTATCACCTCTATCTCTTTTAGAACCAGTTTCTCCTTGGGGCTGATCTGCAGAATTAGAGGTAACACCAGGCATGGCCAAAATTTGTGGAGCAGATGGTTGGCCATTTTCCACAAAGGATTTGAGGCTGACGTAGCCCTTTGGTAACTTCAAACTTTCAATACTAGGAAAGGTAGTTAGCCTATTTCTCATTAAGTCTGTTTTTTCTCTGGCTAACATTATTCCTGTTCTTACTTTTTCAATCTTAGCAGTATCTATATTGTCAATGTTTTTGAACAAAATACTTCAAGACCCTCTTTTGGTTCTGCTGTACTAGAGGAAAACTTTAGCTTTAAGGCTGAAAGAGCTACTTCTCTATAATGAGGTGGAGAAGTAGGGTGTGGTAATGCCTCTCTCAGGTGTTCAAAGGGACTTGGAGATTATTCCCATGTTGGAATTGACATCATTCAACTGTTGTTTGTGCTCATTCTGAATTCCCAAACATTCATTATAACTTGTGTGCATTTTCTTTATATGTTCTTTAATCTCTAGCACATCTTTCGCTATATCATCTATATTTTGCAACATACAAACAATCTGATAGTTTGTATAATTGTGCATCTTCTCTATGTCAGACTGCTCTGTATCTGACATACTATTCATTTGTATCCATTGGAAATCTGTCTTCAGAGTACCATTCTTGAAAGTTTTTCTAGAGTCAGCCGGCTCTAGATATCGTTCATTAATCTTTGCAACTGGATCCTGTGAGGCTCTGGGAAGGCTAAAGCTTTTTATATCAGGCAATATTGGTTCAAGCTGCTGATCTTCAAGTTGGAAACTGGAAGATGGACCAGATACACAGAATTGGCAGTCATCAGATTTATGAGCAAGAGGTTTCTTTTGGTTTCTTTTAGGAGCAGAATATATGGACGGTGATGGTGAAGGAGGTATTACTGCTTTTGTACTGTCTCGGCTTTCGAAAAATGGAGACCTATCCAGAGTGGTCATAGATCTGACTAAACGAGGACCTGTGAACCGGAGACTAGAAGAACCATCAAAGTGCTTGACAACAGACAATCGCTTTGGCTCTCTTGCCGTTTGCAGTTGAGGATATGGACCTGTGAACCGGAGACTAGAAGAACCATCAAAGTGCTTGACAACAGACAATCGCTTTGGCTCTCTTGCCGTTTGCAGTTGAGGATATCTTTGAGATAATGGAACATAAGTGCTATTCCATTCTTCTGGCAAAGTGCATTATGAAAATCCTATTTGCAAAGGGGCAGTATTACCAGGACCAACTATTACTCCTTTCAGAGCTCTTGAGCACAGTTTAGGATTGAGAGGTGGCATTGTGCTTGAAACAAATCGAAGACAGAGAGAAGAATGGAGCTGAGCAATTAAAGTCTGTGGGGCGACATTGAAACCATTGAACTGGATATAGGCATTTAAAAACTCATTTATATATGGATCACTTAACGAAACCTGATATCTGGGGATTACAGAAGACCAAACTGGACCATTATTGAGAGGACTCTGGAATCCTCCTAGCAAGGCATCATTAAAATCATTCAGTCTAGTATCCAAAACACAAGTTAGGCAAGAAGTGTTTAATCCAGGTCTAACAAGTGGATTAATTCCAAATTGTATCATGCCTATATGAACATATTTGAACCCATGTTCCAAGCCCCATTCAATATCTTCTTTTTTAATCAAAGGAATCTGATAGACTTTCTGATCAGTAGAAATTGGTATATTCACAGAAGTAAAGCGTGAATGAAATAGAGGGGGTGGGTGTGTTTAAATAAGTTTTGGGGGGGAGGGGCGTGGTATGTCTTTTTTTACCTGGGCCACAGGTTGTGTAATGACCCTAGTCACCTTGCATAACATGTAGATGGTCTTGGTCAAGATACATTCATGTAATGGTTACTGTAAATGTTTACTTATTTACCATATATATATACATATTGAAAATAATAAATGTACTTATGTTTGTACGCGCACCTTATGGTATGTTCTAAAGTTTATTTATAAGGCTTGTGGATAGGTTTACGAAATTTGTACAAGATAATTCCTCTCATTGGTAGGGGTGGACGCTAGTGAAGTCTTTGTATAACACATAAACATTGTTGACATCTCCTAAGCACTCAACGATGGATTACATTAATATTACAATTATGTTATATGGATGATATTACTTTCAAATCATGGGTTATGTTAGGATGATATTTCCAAGGACGTTGCACAAACACTGAAGAATGGAGAACCCACAGATATTTGCAGAAGTTCTGGCACATGACCTTTTGGGTGCAACTTGTCAATTCTAGAGCAAGCTCTGGATCAATGGCAGATGGCAGCCAAGGAGGAAAGGAGGGGCCAAATGGCAGAAAAATGGATTGGCCAGCAAAACAAATCGGTAGTGACGAGGATAAGGGGGTACCTCTGGTTGGTCCAGAGGGAGAGGGACCCTAAGCAACCACTGACAAAGACTGAATAGTAGAAAAGAGTGAAAAGGAAAAGAAAGGAGGGGGAGGGAAGAACGACGGTGGGCAATGATCGGGATATAGAGGCCGAGACACAGTCCCTGAGCCTAGGGGTTAAAGCCAAGGAGGACTGCAACACAAAGGAAAAAATGATAGCCAGGTAATCAGGAAATAATTTCACTACTCCCTGTGCCATGTTTTCTTAAGGAGGTGTCCTTGGTTGAAGCTACCTGTAAGCCGAATTTGCAGTGACTTTGATCCCTTTTTTTATTTATACGGTCACTGTGTCCATTTTTATTTCTATTTATTTTCATTGCTGCAATTACTTGCGATTTTGGTTGGAAAAACGACTATTAGTAAGGCTGCGTGTTTCAGCTTATCACTATGTAGTTGATCATGTTCATAATTTCGTTTGCTGAGCATTGCTTTGGTGGTTAAAACAAAAAATAAAATAAGAATAAAGAAAAGAGAAAACTATTGTCAATAAGACTGTTTGCCAGCTCCTCACCTTGCAAACCTTGTGGTAGCCCACGTACATGTTGGGGGTGGCTTCTTTATGAAGGCCTGTGGAGAATGCTACAAATTGCATTTCTATTGTCTGTATTCCACTAGCATTTGACCTAAAGAGGTGTGGCACTCTTATATTGAAATAGGCACGCTAGGGCAATCACAGTTTGGGGATAATGTTGTGATACACATAGTCATGGAAACCAGTCTCTAAAATCTATAATTTAACCGACGGTGGAGGCTCTAACCTCTGAAGTCCCTCCGTGGCTAACCGGTGGAGTAAGTGGCTGCCTTGGACTAGCCTCCCTTGACCAAAGTACTCGGATTGCAGTAGAGTTGCTATAACAGCAGATGTAGGGTGGTGGAAAATCTTTGGATTCCCTGAATTGTACGAGGGTGGAAGTATTCACTTCTGGATTCCCTCATTGGCTGGTGGGTGGAGGTGACCCACCTCTGGAGTCCCTGGACTGGTTTGAATCTATGTGCTTTAATACCATGAGGGTGGAGAGTTGGCCTTTGGAATCCCTCATGGCTATTGGGTGGAGGTACGCCTCTGGAATCCCTGGGACAAGTGAGGGTGGAGAATGGTCTCTGGAGTCCCTCATGGCTATTGGGTGGAAGTACACCTCTGGAATCCCTGGGACAAGTGAGGGTGGAGAATGGTCTTTGGAATCTCTCATGGCTCTTGGGTGGAGGAAGATTACCTCTGGAACCCCTGAACAAGCTTGTAACTGATTATTCATAGGCAAGAGGGGTGGAGGTGTGGACCACCTCTGGACTCCCCAGTGTGTTTGGTGGACTGGCCAATGGGACAGACTTAATATGCTAGGGGGTGACAGCTGCATTACTGGCAGACTGTCAATGGTTGGGAGGAGAGTTAAGAGCCCGGTCCTCTGCCCATCTCAGGTCACACATTGTTGAGTGTTTTAATCACCAAGGTTGTTCAACACATCTAAAGGGTTCCAACTTACCTATCTGCACCAAGTTACAGGATGGCATGGATGACAAGTAGAAGTGGGTTATGTGTTCTTTCCTAAAGGATTTGCCTAGTTACATAATACTGGAAGCCATGAAATCCTGTGTCATATCAACTCTGCTATATCAACCTTTTGACTAGTTTATTAACTGAGGTCACTATGGCTCTATTCATAAGCTCTGATTGGTATAAGCTCAGCATTGCATTCGATTAATATAGTAGCCCTCACATGCACATAGTAAAGATGAGAAGCCGGTAATAATTTCGTTGCTGGCACTATGGCTCTATGCATAAGTCTGATTGGTATAAGCTCAGCATTGCATTCGATTAATATAGTAGCCCTCACATGCACATAGTAAAGATGAGAAGCTGGTAATAATTTCGTTGCTGGATTCCTTTGCCAATTACACTATTATCCCGTGCATTCATAAGGTGTTGCAATGTTATGTATGCTGCCACCATAGCAATTTTTATTAGTTGCAAAAAGTGCCAATTGCTGATATGAATTTGCTGACCATGATAGGGTTAGTTTAACTATATGGATTCATAAGGTGTTGCAATGTTATGTATGCTGCCACCATAGCAATTTTTATTAGTTGCAAAAAGTACCAATTGGTGATATGAATTTGCTGACCATGATAGGGTTAGTTTAACTATATGGTTACATAACACGCTGTCATTATTCTTGGTGTCATGTGGATCCAATCAACTCCACATTGAGTTTGACTACGTGATCACCTGAATTATGCGGCCCTTGTGTCCTCATTGAGCAAAATACATCTTTATAATGTCAAGTTGCTACATACACTTACATGTGGGCACAACGTATGGTCACTGAATGTTTATGGTTAGGCATGGGGATATGTGTTGTCATTTATTTCAATATTGGGCATGAGATAGGGTGCAACCTTGGTCACGTTAATGGGTAGAATGTGGTGGGTTAACAGAAAAATGTTATGAGTACATAATCACAGGAAAAAGGCATTGTCACAAATACATACTGCGTATTGTGGTTGGATAATGTGTGCATGTAATCATTACTTAAACACAGGGCGTGTTGTAACACACAGCCCTCCTTTTCCACCACTGACAACAAACCGTTGTGTAGCTTGATATAATGTGTAGTAACATGTGAATTGGGTCTTGCACTCTCTTTCCACTATTGAAAATATTCCCTTCAAGCAAACGCTGCCTTGGCACCAATAGTAAAAGGGCCTACCTTACCTCGCTCCATTTGTTTAAAGTCTACCTCAACAAAGTATGTGTATCAGCCATAAGTTATGGTGGACTCTTCCTTACAGTTATCCACTGGTTGAGAGAGTTGGTGAGGTTCACCATATCAATCTATTGTTTCTGGTGCACCAGATTAAATATGCCCCCTTTCTTTAGAGCCTTTTAGACATAAATCATCGTTTGTATTATTCCTAGTAGTACATCTAGTTTATGAAATTTATAATTTTTTTTAAATACAACATGGAATATAATTGAAATTGAAATTTTGTTGAAATCTGGTACCGGAGGATAGGTGGTTCTCTTTGATCTTTGGCTTTGGACACTCTTTGATCTTTGGCTTAGGGAAGTGTCCAAAAGAAATTTAATTTTTCTCCTATAGTAACTTTATAATTATTATAAAGTTAAATCTAATTTAAAAGTGACTTTAAGTGATAAAGTTACTAAAGCCTAATTTTAAAGTGACTTTAATAAAGTTAATCTAAAATTAGAAAGGAAAAGTGACTTTGGAAATAAATGACTAAGTGGGTCTTTATTAAAGTGGGGTGAGTTAAAAAATAAAAAGTGAGATTTAAATGAGCATTTAATCTCAGCCCTAGATCTCAATCTATTTCAACCATTGGATTTAGAGTTTACCCAAAAGTCACTTAGGATTAGATTAAAGGAGGAAAAGGAGGCAAGAGGTCATTCATTATTTCATGAGCAAATTGAGAAGAGAGCAAGAGAGCAAGGGAGATTTCTGGACAAGGAGGAGAAGAAGACAGCAGCTTGGCACACATTCCAAGGCAGCAGTTGAGCAGATTTGTATAGTTGATTCAGCACACAGTGAAAGGCTGATTTTGGCACAATTTTCTAGAAATTCGTACAGCTGGTTTGCACAGAAATTGAGGAGTGGTTTGCTGATTTTTTGCTGAATATTTCTCACTGTAAAAAATGCATTTTCAGAAATAAAGAAGAGCTCTCGAACTGGTTTTCCCCCAGAGTTGTAGGGGGTTTTTCCAGGGTCACATTGACCAAAAATCACTGTGTTCAAATGTGTTAAATGACTGTTTGTACTTGCTGATTTTTTTATTTCTGCATTTTCCAGCATTCTGTAAAATTTCCAGAATTTGTGTTTTCAGCAAAAATATATTTTTTTAGTTGTTGAATGTATGGATATGGGAAAGGGCATTTAACTATATGGGAGAAATAAGGTGAAATTATGAGAAATTTCTACATGGTATCAGAGCTTGAGTGCTAAAGTGCAGTTTGGGACAGCAAGGAGGAAAATTACAGTGTGCTGATTTTTCACTCAGAAAATTCCAGCGAGCTGATTTTTCACAAACAACAGTTTTATCTTTACTACAACAGTGCTATTTTTCAGTTTTAGGACAACAGGATGTCATTGGGATTGAGGGTGGAGGATAGGCTGGATGGGCATACAAATTACAACGTTTGAAATGAGAGAATGCAGAGTATCTTTGAGGAGGCAGAAGTCTAGGATATCATGGTGCATACCACACAGAACCCTGTTGTTGTGCCTATTGATGCTACTCAGTTCGCTGAGCATAATAAAAAGAACAACAAGGGTAAGAGGTTGATTCTAGACAGAGTCAAAGACCATTGCATTCCTCATGTGAGAGGAAAGAGCAATGCCCATGAGATGTGGACAACATTGTCCAATCTCTACTAGAGTACCAATGAGAACCGGAAAATGGTCCTTAAGGAGAAGCTGAAGAACATTAAGATGGGTAATGATAGTGCAGCTGGATATTTCACAAAGATTACTAATGTGAGAGATGAGTTGGCAACAATTGGAGAGGCAATTCCACCCACTGAGTTGGTGCGGATTGCAGTGAATGGCTTCCCCCGTTCATGGATGAACTTTGCTGATGGGGTTTGTGCATGTGAAACCCTTTCCACTTGGGAGAGGTTTTGGGATGATTGCATTCAGACAGAGATCAGGAAAGGTCAGCTTGGGGCAGCTAAGCCAGTTGAGCAGGATGAAGATGTAGTACTGTCAGCAGGAGGCAAGAAAGGCAAAGGGAAGAAGCAGGCTTCCACAAGTAATGGTGGGGGCAAAGGCAAAGGTAAAGGTAAACAGAGTAACACACAGAAGGACTATTCCAAGGTGAAGTGTTGGAATTGTCAAAAGATGGGACACTATGCAGTTGTGTGTCCGGAGAAGAAGAAGAAGGGGAAGAACCAGAGTGTGGCAGCTTCAGCTGAGGTTGAGGACTTTGCAGTTCGTTTTGACCGGGAGTTTGGATTCATTGCGTATGAGTCCTCTAGTCCAGGATCACCTGCCACACAGGTTCAAAGGGAGCATCTTCAGGTATCTGGTATGTGGACAATGGGGCTTCACGTCACATGACAGGAGTCCGTGAGTACTTCTCTGAGCTTTCAAAGAGTGGCACTGATATAGAGGTAGTACTCGGTGATGACAGAGTTGTTAGAGCAGTCGGGGTGGGGACACTGACATTCAGAGGGAGTCCAAACCTTCCTTGAAGGTGACAGATGTTCTTTATGTGCTAGGGATGAGGAAGAACCTCATATCCATCTCAACTTTGGAGAACAGAGGGTATGAGGTACTGTTCAGGGGAGGACAGGTGTTGATGTATCCCAGGGGCATTCCAGCTGATTCAGTTAGAGTGATAGGTGTACGTCATGCAAAGGTGTACAAGTTTGCATTCCAGTCCCTTGTGGCATTGAGCAGTAGTACCGACAGCAGAGCTAGCAGTTCTGAGCTATGTGAGATTTGGCACCGCAGGATGGGACATATGTATCATGGAGCCTTGAGGACCTTGCGGGAGATCACTACAGGTGTGCCAGATTTCAATACTGATCATTTTGATACTTGCAGAGGATGTGCGATGGGCAAGTTTGCCAAATCCCCTTTTCTCAGCAGTGACAGCAGAGCGACTGGGATACTTGATTTGATTCATTCTGATGTGAGCGGCCGGATGTCTCATGTTTCCTTGAGTGGATATGAGTACTATGTTTTATTCATTGATGATCACTCCAGGAGGACCTGGATTTATTTCTTGAAGACCAAGAGTGAGGTCTTCAAGCGGTTTCAGGAGTTTAGAGCTCTTGTGGAGACACAGACAGGTCGGAAGATCAAGTCCCTGAGGTCGGACAATGGGGGAGAGTACGCCCTTGGAGAGTTTGTTGATTATTGTGCGGAGGCAGGCATTAGGAGGGAGTTCACTGTTCCTTACAACCCCCAACAGAACGAGGTTGTGGAGAGGAAGAACAGATCCATCGTAGGGGCTGCCAAATCCATGTTACATGATCAGGGGTTGCCATTGTTCTTGTGGGCAAAGGCCTGCAACATAGTTGTTTACTTGTAGAACAGGAGTCTGCATCGTGCCTTGGGGCACATGACTCCGGAGGAGGCTTTCTCTGGGAAGAAGCCTGATATTGGTCATCTTCATATCTTTGGATGCATTACATACTCCTATATACCCAAGGAGGAGAGGACCAAACTAGAGCCCACCGCAGAGAAGGGTATCTTTGTGGGCTACAGTGAGACCTCAAAGGCCTTTCGGATTTACATTCCTGCACAGAGGAGAGTTGTTGTTAGGCGGGATGTGAAGTTCGAGGAGGACAGGGCCTTTAGGAGGTCACGGGAGTTAAGAGTATCTGGATCAGCCAGACCTTCAGCAGCAGTTGAGTCAGTCGCAGGGATCCAGTGGGCAGGGATCAAGAGGTACATCTATGAGGATGTCAGGTTCGTCAGTGAGCAGTGGCTCGCCCAGCCAGAGGGGTGGTGCTCCGAGCAGTTCACAGAGTAGTTCACTAGGGAGTCCACTGATGGACAGTTCACATGGTACCTTAGCTTCTATAGGTTCAGGTGTAGGCAGGAGGATAGCAGACAGGCAGTCAGGAGTTCAGGCTACTGATGGTGATGAGGAGGAGGAGTTTCATTCTCCCATAGGAGAAGCATACTCAGGGAAGAGGAAGCCCAAGTGGCTTCAAGACACCTTGAGAGATGCCACATATGTTGCTGGGCCGAAGAGGTCGGTCAGAGAGAGTAGAGCACCTGAGAGGTTTTGTAGCTATATGGCAATGGCTACCAACATCCTTGACTCTTAGCTTTCTAGCTATGAGGAGGCAGCTAGCCAGCAGGTTTGGAGAGATGCCATGCAGGAGGAGTATTCTACTATCATGAAGAATGATGTTTAGGAGGTGGTGCCGAGGCCTGAGGGCAAATCCGTGGTTATTTCCAAATGGCTTTACAAGGTAAAGCATGCTGCAGATGGCAGCATTGAGAAATTCAAAGCGAGGTTTGTGGCTAGAGGGTTCTCCCAGGTAGGAGTTGATTATGATGAGACCATCGCTCCCGTGGCTCGATATACTTCGATTCGCTCCATTATATCGATAACAGTAGAGATGGGTTGGAAGATCCACCAGATGGATGTGAAGACTGCGTTTCTCAATGGCTTCATACAGGAGGAGGTGTACATTGAGCAGCCACAGGGCTTTGAGGTGCATGGGAAGGAGTCCCATGTGTGCAGACTGAAGAAGGCCCTTTATGGCCTGAAGCAAGCTCCCAGAGTTTGGTACTCCAGGATAGACACTTATTTGCAGGGGATGGGTTTCACAAAGAGTGAGGCAGATCCGAACCTTTACTTTATCGTGATAGGTGAGGAGCCTCTCATTCTGGTACTGTATGTGGATGACTTGGTCATTACAGGTGCAGAGAGACTCATAGAGCACTGCAAGAGAGATCTTGCGACGGAGTTTGAGATGAAGGACATTGGCTTGATGCATTACTTTTTGAGTTTGGAGGTGTGGTAGGAGGAGGGGCATTTCTTCCTGGGGTAGGGGAAGTATATTGTGGACATCCTTAGCAGATTCCACATGGAGGATTGTAGACCCATGTCGACACCGATGATCACCAACTGGAAGAAGCTTCATGCTTCGGATTCCGAGTTGGTAGATCCCACATTGTACAGGCAGCTGATTGGTTCCTTGATGTATTTGGTCAACACTAGACCAGATATTTGTTTTGCAGTCAACACGATGAGTCAGTTTATATGTGAGCCTAGGAAGGTTCACTGGTGGCTGCAAAACACATTTTGCGGTACTTGTAGGGGATAGTGGATTATGGTCTGGACTACAGGCAGGGGGATGGAGTGAGGTTGGTAGGTTATACTGATTCTGATTGGGCAGGTTGTGCTTCTGATAGGAAGAGCACTTCAGGGTGTTGTTTTGGGTTGGGTTCAGCAGTAGTGTCATGGTTCAGCCGGAAGCAATAGTCAGTAGCATTGAGTTCAGCGGAAGTAGAGTATATGGCTAGCTAGTTGTGAGGCCATCTGGCTTCGCAAGATGTTGTTTAGCTTATTTGGTCAGCCGTTGAGACCTTCAGTGATTTACTGTGATAATCAGAGTTGCATTAAACTCACGGAGATCCAGTATTTCATGACAGGTCAAAGCATATCGGAATCAGATATCATTTCATCAGAGACTATGTTCAGAAGGGAGCTGTGAAGCTTGAGTATATTTCCACTGATGAGCAGGTTGCAGATATTCTTACCAAAGCCTTACCACGGGGCAAGCATGTCTACTTCAGAGACAAGATGGGTGTGGTGAAGAACACCTTCCTCGGTAAGAGGGAGTGTTGAAATTTGGTACCGGAGGACAGGTGGTTCCCTAAGGCTTTGATCTTTGGCCTATGGAAAATTGTCCAAAAGAATTTAATTTTTCTCCTAAAGTGACTTTATAATTTTTATAAAGTCAAATCTAATTTAAAAGTGACTTTAAGTGATAAAGTTACTAAAGTCTAATTTTAAAGTGACTTTAATAAAGTCAATGTAAAACTAGAAAGGAAAAGTGACTTTGGACATAAATGACTAAGTGGGTCTTTAAAAGTGGGGTGAATTAAAAAATAGAAAGTGAGATTTAAATGAGCATTTAATCTCAGCCCTAAATCTCAATCTATTTCAGCCATTAGATTTAGGGATTCCCCAAAAGTCACTTAGAGTTAAATTAAAGGGGGGAAAGGAGGAAAAGGTCAATTTATTCTTTCATGAGCAGATTGAGAGAAGGAGAGCAAGAGAGCAAGGGAGATTTCTGGACAGTGAGGAGGAGGAGGCAACAGCTTGGCACACATTCCAAGGCAGCGTTTCAGCAAGTCCGTACAGCTGAGTTAGCACATAGTGAAAAGCAGATTTTGGGCACAATTTTCTAGAAAGGTCGTACAACAGTTTTGGTTCAGATTCCAAGGAGGCCGTACAGCAAGTTAGCACAGAAATCGAGGAGCAGAAAATCTGAAGTTTGCTGGCACGTTTTTTCAAGGGAGGTCGTATAGCAAGTGGCTATACCTTAGCACGCTTTTCTAGGCAGAAACCCATACAGCTATACTGCTGTTTTTTTGCATAGAAATCGAGGAAAACTATACCACAGCATTTGTGGCAACTTGCACGCTTTTCTAGGTAGTCCATACAGCAGCATTTAAGGTTGAAATTTGGGCACAAAAATCGAGGAGGCCATACAGCATTTATTGTTGTTCTGTTTTGTTGTTTGCAAGTTTTTCCAATTGACTGTGAGGCACGGAAAACGAGATAAGTTGTAAAAGTTTGCTTGCTAATTTTTTTTGCTAAATATTTCTCTCACTATAAAAAGCATTTTCCAAAAATAAGGAGCTTTCGAACTGGTTTTCCCCAAGAGTTGTAGGGGGTTTTTCCAGGGTCACCATGACCAAAAATCACTGTGTTCAAATGTGTTGAATGGCTGTTTGTATGTGCTGATATTTATTTCTGCATTTTCCAGCATTTTGTAATATTTCCAGAATTTGTGTTTTCAGCAAAATTTATTTTCCAGTTGTTGAATGTATGGATATGGGAAAGGGCATTTAACTATCTTGGAGAAATAAAGTGAAACTGAAAACCAGGGTGGGAAATGAAAAATTTCTACATGGAATACCACTAACCAAATTAATCTACGGGCATAATTGATGTTGGAGCTAGGGGTCGACATTTCTCTTAATCTAGCCATAGGAATTGCTTCAAACTTTGAGGACACCTAGAGGAAACCTCAGTGAAGTAAGCTACCAACTCGCTCTTCAAGATGATGTCCCTAATGCATTTCGCACTAGGCCCTAGTTGGCCTTCTAAAGTTACAACAAAAAATGAAAAAAAGTGAAATGAAGGATTTTTAAGGGTGATCAACTAGGATTAGGACCCAGTGCCTTGACAATTGGGAGAAATGGAGTCAAGGTTCCATTGATTAAAGATCCTCACTCAATTAAGGAGACTTATGCAACCCTTTGCAAACCCTCGAAAAGCAGTAATTCGGCTACAACAAGTATTTACACTTCACTTGGCAACAAATGATGGAGTTTCAAGGTTGTAAGATCAAACAAGCCTCTAGGAACATTCATTCACAACTCCAAATGAATAAAGTATACAATACTTCAAGAATCTAATGCTTTTTCAATAATTCGCATTAAATTAGGGCAAAACTAGATCATGACAAGATATTCCATACATTAGACATACAATAACATGAAATATAACATCAAAATTAGCACTTACAAGGAAATGTGAGTATATCCATCCATCATATTTGCAAGAGGAAGCTCCAAGATAAGATAGCAAAGTATCCAAACATCAAAATGCATTAAAAATCACCAATGTTGTCCATCAATTGCAGGTCTAAATTCTTTTACAAGAGAAAATCCCAATCCAAATGATGATTCTTTACAAATGAGGCTCTTCTTCTATTTATATTAGCTATAAGGAGTTTGATTTAGTATAACTAGCCTAATGAGGCCGAAATGATAAAATAATGGTGCAAAAGGCCATTGGAAGACCAAAATAAGTCCTCCATGTGCCAAAATGAAGAGGAGGGCTCTCAAAGTGATGACCAAGGGGTTGGCCCCTTGGTTTCCATGCAAAACATCTGTGGTGCTCCCAAGTAGCTGTGGGGCACAATCACTAGTCGCATGGGTCTTCAATTGGATCAAATATGTCAATGCTCCATCAATAAGGATTAGAATGATGGTACAAGCCCTCGCATGTCTGTCCAGACAAGACAAAACTCCATCTGGGCTCTAGATCAGTTGCCAAGTGTTTGGTGTGAGTATGTGGCCAGATGGGCAACGTGGTCCAAGTGCATCATCATCTCTGTATAGTTGGGGCATGAGAAAGTAATATGTGGTGCTGAAGAAGCCCATGGCATGGCAATCAATGCTCTACTGCTGTGGAGGCCCATGGCTCTCAACACTCACCCTACAAGTGTCATTATGACCCTCTAAAGCGCTCAGACCCTGTATAGGGAGACCAAGTCCAAATGGAAACCCACCTACAATCCTGTATAAAATCCAATTCGTCTCCTCACCTTCCAGTACAACAATCCATTAGTGCAATGGAGTAAATAAGCTTGCAAACCATGGGAAAAAGTGGACACTTCATAGTAGCATGCCCTTCCAAATGGGCTTTAGAGTGTACAGATGTCACCAAGCTCAACAAGAGAGGTTAATAAAGGACCCTGTTAGGTGTTTTTAGCCTCTAAGAGAGTAACAGGTCCATGGTACATCCGTCAAATGGCAGGTGTCATGTGAAATGATGATGGAACAAAGTAGGGCAACGGGGAATGCTCCAAGTCACATGCCACGGCACAAGGGTAGCTATAATGAGGGAAGCCCACACATTGGGTGTATAGATGAAGCACATGATGGCTTTGTTAATTTCGCAGCTCAGTGACAAGTTCCAACCATGGGACGAGATTCTTCTTTTCAACAGGACCAATTTTGACTATTGAAGCACTCAATTTGGACAAGGGAAAGTGTATTTTTTAATTAAAAGCCCACATGTGCATATTTGATCAAGTCAGCGTTAAAGAATATTGGACACCCTTGGAAGGCTATAAATACAAGTGACCTCAACCTCATTTGGACAATCATCTTGGATCATTCTTCTATTATTTTTCTTGTTTTTGGCTTGCATAGGTCTAAGTCAGCTCTGCGGAGGAATGGGTTCGCACGAAGTTGAAATCGCAGGGTCTGAAGCTCGCATCTCTATTTTAGGGTTTTGGGTCTCAATCGCAGACATGTCATGGAGAAATCTCGGCTGCAATCACACACTAGTCAGCTCATCCGTGTGGCTGAAGCCTTTCAGCCGCATGCACAACACATCCTCCCTGCGACTAGAAAGTAGGGTTTGGTTTTATCAGTTCACTGTGGATTTCGCTCATTGACCGCATGGTTCGGCAGTTGACCGCATACAGTAATAGTTGATTGTAGGCTTCTGAAGCACGTTGTTGGAAATATTCTATTGCAGGTAATGTGCAAGAGACAGAATCCTCGATCAAGAGTCCATACCACTCTTGGAGAGCCTTAATTGAGTTGGTATTCACATCTTGTCAGTTAAGGTTTCAATCAAGGAGAAAACTATCTGACAGGTACACCAATCCCTCAAGGAGAAGGGTTTCTTCGAAATGAGCTTGTCAGTAGAAAAACCAATTATAACAGGAGAGGATACTTGCACCAAATTTCAAAATTGGTCACCTATTTTTACTGCCCTGTTCTTTGCCATTAACTGAAATACTTAGTAGCAGCCTATAAAAAGTGGCCCTAGTTGTTTGTTATAGACACCCACAACATGCAAAGTTATAGGAATTTAGCAGAAACTAAGCGATGTACCTGGTATCAGGATTGACGCTCCATAGGCTGAGTCCCTCCAAAGAGCGCCCAATGATAGCAGAAACAGGAACAGACATGAGATTGGCCTCTATATCAGTCCCAGCGACACATTCGGCAAGATGGAGAAGAATATCCAACATACTGACCATTCCTATATATTGTTTCCTGACTGAGCCGGTGAGTTTGTCGGACTCCAATATCATGGAACCCCCTGCTCCTATCCATTGCCCAGGAGGGGCTGCCACTGGCACCGCCAATATGTTGTTTGCAAGCAGTGCATTGAGAGTGTCGGCTACACTCGCCCCGTGTGGCACCTCCACCAGCCTGCGCTTGTTTTTGACGATCTCCCTCACTTTCGTGCTCTTCAATATCGTATTGCCATTCATCTCTTCTTTCTCTGGCTGATCCTGCAACATTCTGTCTCATCATCCACCAGCTCCACTGGAAAAATACGAGAAAAGAGAAGCCTTCGTTCTCTGCATGGGCACTGTGCCTCTCCTTCCAACACCTGTCGTTGGAAACAGACACAGCAATTTATAATCTGTACGTTTATTAAATTTCACCATTGTTTTGATTGCGTCGCACTACCTTTGGGGGATCTGTTATAAAGCTTCATTACACATAACCTACTTGAAATATACCCCTCAAAATACTCGTTAACAGATTTATTAATAGTAATATAATGGATATATAAATATGTTAGCAACTCAAGAATCCATTCGCAGAGAATTTTTGAACAATATATAAGTTTACAAAAATCATACAAACCACGGGCTTTTTTCTGAAACCATTTTGAATTTGAGAATATGTCAACGGAGCATTAAATATTCAGTTATAAATAATCCTATTCAAATGCCACTTCCAAATTATAAGGAAAAAAGGCAGGATGATATGGGTGGATCCGGGAACGCATTCTAAACGCTTAACTAATGATCTTATAAACATTAACTAATGAACAACCAAATATCCCAAGGAAAGTTTGTAAGCATTCTTGAACATCAAAATCACGGTGATACCAATTATTGGTTTGGCGTTCTGTACTCACCTTTCCTATCACTTAGCTACCTGCCACCTTTCCTATCACTTAGGTACCTGCCAGCATCTTTCCCGCCATTTTCTCATATTTCATGTCAAAATTTGCATCATGTACAATGTAGGAAATGTGAAATTATAATTAAGTTCGTTCTGTTTGTTAATGGAGTTGGAATGATCCGTATACAATATGAACAGTCAAATTCAAATTCATGATATTGATAAAATTCTATAAAATATTTCTTATAAAATTGAAAGAAAGAAAAACATAATGTGTTTAATTATTTTCATTTTTATGGTATTTATTTTTAATTATGGGTTTATTTTTTTCTAAAATAAGTTTGTACTTTAAAGATTTGCTGTTGTGGTACTTGGTAAATTCAAAATTAAGATAGATTTAGACTTATTATTGATATTTCAAAATTAAATCATTATATAAATATCAATCAATATTAAAATAACAATTTCAATATTTTAAAATAATAATTTTTCATTTTTTGGGCTTGGAGTATGTCCAAAAACTCTTTATGCTTGGTTAAGAGCTCGTCTTTTTAGGACTTAAGAAAACTTGTTAACTGCCCAAGACCTAGAGGCATCTGGCAAGAGCGAAAGCATGCCAAAGCAAGCCCCCTTACAAATAGCAACTGCTAATTAAAATTTGAAAATAATTGAATTTTGTAATTAAAATTTGAAAATAATTGAATTTGAATTTGTATGTCTCATAATTTATTCTCTCTTTACAATAATGGAAAATTCGTTGGAATTGTATTCATTTAAATAAGTTATATGATAGAAGAATAATATGGGAAAAACCATGGGTTAAGAATATCATGAGAAAAATCATGGGTTGTTAAAAGTCAAAAAAACAGTGAATCACAATTCATACTATTCATTAGCTATCATTGGTTTTAATTTTTTAAATTTATATATGTTTTAATTTGAATATTAATTAAAAAAATATGAAGTAGACATTTACTTTATTTATTTATTTTTATAATATTTTTCCCAACATTGAAATAAATGTTGAAATATTTACATTATGCATACACATCTCTTTCATATTGAGTTGTAGAGCACGTCTTTTTTACACAATAAAATGTAAATATAAAACTATTTTAATTAAAATAAAATTGAAAAAGGTTAGGGTTTCGTCCGGATCCTACAGCCTGCACTGCGCCTACGGCCGTCTGATTACGTTGTTGCACCTCACTGCCTTCCCGTACACCAACCCTGTTACTCACCCTCCACCCCCATTTGCGCCGTTACGGTCATTTCTCCATTCTTACCACTTTGGGTTTGACCCTTACCCTCCTCCTCAACTAACCCCCGTCTGTTACCCGGTCATTACAGTGACAAGCGACCTTGGTTTCTGAAGGCAGCTGGCGCGGGAATATTGCAACGGTTATGGAGGACCTAGTAGACTACTCGGAAGACCCACTAGCGGGTACCTCCATCTGGACATCTCCCCAGGTAAACCCGGCGAGCAGCTACGATTACGGTTGCGAATTCACCGACACCGTTGCCTCGCTTCCCTCGATCTCAGGGCCCTTGTGCTCGGTGGCTACACTCTCAGAGGCCTCCCCCTCCATTTCAGACCTCACTGCTCAGCCTTTGTCTCCTTCTACCCTAAATTTCATGGATCAAACCCTAGAACCCAATTTGGGCATCTCCTTTGAGGGTATCTCATCTTTCCCTTCCTCCGTCGGCTCTCGTGCCCTCTCAGCAATGACCACCAATGATCCTACCACCTCTAATCCAAGGCATCCCATGCCGCCCTCATCCCCCCCCCCCCCCATCATCTGGGAATATTACGGAAGTCCCTCCCATCTCGGGGGTCTTTCCTTCTGAACCCCTCCTCGACGTCCCTACATTTGAGACCGACCTTGCCCAAGGCACCCATCAAAATTCCATTCCCGATGAAGGAACCTGGAAAGTGAAGAAACAAAGGGTCCTGAAACCAAAAGCATTGGAGGTATTCCTAAGCTTGGGCGAGGATTTCCAGTGAGTGAGGCGATGGACATAGTCGAGTGAGTGCTGGTTGGAAGAGTCAGGGGTCGTTTCTACAATGCCACTAGATTGAAGCAGTGGGCCACAGAGGTTTGGGGGCATCATCTAGCCAAACCACCGGTGGTTCAGACTTTTGTTAAAGGATGGTTCGTGCTTCGTTTCGCCAAGGAAGAGCACACCAACTGGGTACTTTCAGCAGTTTAGCATTTCGAACAAGCACTGGTGCTCCTTCGGAGGTGGACACCACTTTTCGACCCAGAAGAGAACAGCTTGGAGCAAGCCCTCTCTAGGTCAGACTATCTGGCCTGCCTCTTCAGTTCTGGTCAGAGGACATCTTTAGGGGAATTGGGAACTCTCTGGGAACCTACCTAGAGTATGATAAATCCTAACTCTCGATAGGAAGTATGGTGTATGCAAGAATATTGGTACACATTGATACAAGTGATGGGCTTCAGGAATATATCACAATCCAATGGAGGAACTTCTCTCAGAGGCAGAACCTGGATTATGAAGGGGTTCCATTCAGATGCAGGAGACGCCACAAGGTTGGGCATCTCTACAAGGACTGCCCTCTCAATAAAAACAAGGATAGCGAAGAAGCTGGATGGACAATTCCCCCAAAGGCAGATCAGGAACAGGGGGAGCAGCACCTCAATAAGGAAGATGGGGGCCAAGGCAACCCACCTCATGCAGACATGACTCTCTCATAGGAGACCCCGAAGAAACGAGGCAGGCCTCCGCTTCGACCTCCCTCCCCTCCTCTCACCAGGGCAAGAGCGGTCACTGGGTCAGTGGTTTCTTCGGGTATGAATCCAAACTCTCCTAATCCCTCTAATATACATGTTTTCGATGGATTAAATGATTTTCTAGTTGCTTGTTTATTAAATGGAATTGTGAACCCTCCCTCTCAATCCTCTCTGGCTGTCTCCTCTCCCTCACCTGATCACACCTCCTCTAACGCCTTTCCATCACCCCTGAATCCCCCCCTGACATCACTCCTATACCTGTTGGTATCCCTACTTCCCCTCCGTATTAGACTCAATCCAAGGCCAAGAAGAAGTTAAAAACCCTGGATCATATCGGGCTTGATCTATCTTTATCCCCTCTTCCTCCCAAGCTTCTGAGGGGTCGACCCTCCTCCCTCTCAAAGGCTCAACTACGAGCTGAAGGCGAGATCACCTTAGGCAGGCAATCAACCATTCATAGGGCACTTATAGCATTAAATCCATCATCTGACCCCCCCCCCCCCCCCCCAATGAAGAGTGCCTCCTTCAATTGCAGAGGGTTGCCTAGACCCGATAAAAAACTAGCCCTCCGCAAACTGATACTTACCTTTCCCATTGATGTTATCTTCCTCCAAGAAACGTTGGGACCTGTTGACACCATTACACACCTTATCGAAGCTATGCTCCCTGAATGGAGGTTTGTAGGAATAAATGCTAATGGAAGATCTGGAGGCCTTGCCCTGGGATACAACACCCGCTCCATAAAACTCTGTAACTGCTAGGGAGGTCTTGGGCATATTGGGTAAGACCTTTTTTCATCTGATTTGGGCTTGGAGGTGCAAGTCATAAATGTTTATAGGCCTTGCCAACACAGGCCTGCCTTCTTGGACCATCTCCTAGGCTCAGAAGCATTTAAGAAAGATTACTTAATCATGGGAGGGGACTTGAATTTCTCCATTGGACACTCTAAGTCATGGGGACATCATGCACAACTAGACCCTTTATCTACCTATTTCGAGAATCTTCTGGACACCCATAACTTGTTGTACATCCCCTCTGCCAAACTCTTACCTACCTAGAGGAACAATAGAGCCGGCGAGGACTGTCTTGCTTGAAGACTTGATTGCTTCCTTATTAAGGAAGGACCTCTGACCTTAGGTTTTCTTCATAGACAATGGGTGGGATTGGGAGGGGTCTATGATCATCTACCTATATTCATGGAAATCAGTAGGGGACCTCGAAAACCCAAGGGACCTTTCAAGTTTAGCTCCTCTTGGCTTAAGGACCCCACATATAATCAAATGATCAAGGATTTCTAGAAGGCACATCCCTCCGGTGCGGGTGGGAACTTAACAAAAGGATTCGCCCACAACCTCATTGAGTTGAAGAGACTATCCAAATCCTAGGCCCACAATAAGAGAATAAAAGACAATCAAACTCTATTAAATGTCGAGAAGGAAATCGTTGAGATTGAAAAAGACCTGGAAAGGGCCTACAGAGTGACCAACCAAAGGAATAGACTCACTAAACTATATGCCACCAGAAGGAAAATCCTTAAGGAACATGAAGAAGTACGGAGACTGAGAAGTAGGGCAATCTAGCTGCTCGAGGGAGATGACAATACAAAGTTCTATCACAAGTTTGCAAATGGCAGGAAAGCCACCAATACCATCTGGCAACTCTCGAACGAGCAAAGTCACATTGCCAATACTTTCCCTCAGTTGGCTTCTTTAGCGAACTCTCACTTTAAATAGACCTACAGGGGCCCCCCTATTGCAAATCTTGTCGAATTCATTCAAGTAGCTCGATTATTCCCTCGCTTTGTGGATCAGGAGGAAGGCAGGGAATTAACCAAGGAGATTACTGTCAGAGAATTAGAAGTCACGATCAAATGATTTAAGAGGGACAAGAGCCCAGGGCCAGACGGCTAGTCGATCGAGTTCTATTCAGCTTTCTTTGAAACCCTAGGGGAGGATCTTCTTAAAGTCATTGAACACTCCAGATCTAGTGGAAAGATCCTTGAATTCTTCACCTCCACCTTCATCGCCCTCATCCCGAAATCCAACAACCCCACTACCTTTGATGACTACAGGCCTATATCATTATGCAACTGCATCTATAAGATCATGGCAAAGATTATTGCAAATCGGATGCTACCCATACTATCCAAGTATATTTCGCCGGAGCAATTTGCCTTCCTATAAGATCGCCATATCCATGAAGCAGTGGGAACTGCCTAAGAGGTACTACATTGTTCCAAGAAAATCAAAGGTATGATCCTAAAGGTAGATCTCTCAAAAGCTTTTGATAGAGCAAACTGGTTGTATATTAGAATGCTTTTAACCCACCTAGGATTCCCTTTTGATTTCATTAAATGGATCATGAGCTGCATCACTAATATACCTTTCAATGTGCTTATCTACGCAGCGTCTCCCTTGTTTTATTCTGAAAGAGGTCTCTGATAGGGTTGCCCCCTATCCCCTTTGCTTTTTCTTTTGATAATGGAAGGTCTCAGCAGGTTGGTCAAAGAAGAATCCATAAGAGGTAGACTAAAGGGAATAAAAATCACAGATGATTGCACTTTGACTCATCTATTATTTGTGGACGATGTCCTTCTATTTCTTAATGGAAGTATTGGAGACCTGACAATCATGAAGAACACAATTGCTTTATTCCAAACAGCCACAAGCATGACTGTAAATTGCAACAAGTCGACCCTCATAGAGGCAGGATGTTCTCCCCATGAAATACATTATGCGCTGCAAAGGTTCCAGTACACTCTTCTTAGGCTAGAAGATGGACTCAGATATTTGGGCTACAAGCTGAAACCTCTGGGATACAAGATTATAGATTGGACCTGGCTCATTTCCAAAATGGAGAAAAGACTAAACATTTGGTACTACAAATACCTCTCCAGGGCAGGCAGACTTACTCTCATTAAAGTTGTCCTAGAGGCCACCCTGGTCTACTGGATGTCACTGGCATGGATCCTCCGGGGTATACTATCATGAATATAGGCCTTATGCTGCAGATTCCTTTGGAAGGGACAACATTCGGGTAGAATATTCACATGGGTAAAGTGGAGGCCCTAAATCTACCCAAGAAATGGGGAGGATGGGGCATAAAGAAATTAGAAGACTTCTCCACAACTCTGGCAGCGAAGCTAGGGTGGCAACTTATTACAACAAATAGCCTATGGACTAAGGTAGCATGCTAAAAATATATTTCCCCCTCAAACCTAATGGATTGGATAAGACAACCACAGAGAGTACATTAAGGGGTTTCAATTATATGGAAGGCGGTAATAAAATCACTTGACATCATTAGGGCTGGCATCACATGGAAAATTCAGTCCGAAAGAAAGTAAGGATCGGTCTATATCCTTGGATTGGATGCGAGAACATATATAGGATGTTAGACGACCTCAAATCATCCCTCAGAGACAACAACATCACCCATATTGGCCACATAGCAGATTTTGATCGCTTCACCCCATTTGAGCAAGCCTGGAAAACGGCTCTAAGATTAAACATTCCCCATCAATGGACACAACAATGGAATACCTTCATCAGGGCCCTCACTGAGGCACATATCCAGATTAGGGAGGAAGAAAATGAAGTCATATGGGCACTCTCAAAAACAGGGAAATACACACATAAGGAGGGATATCTAGTTCTAGCTGAAGTTCATCACCCACAAGTTCTAGAGTCATGGTGGAAGCATTTATGGAAGCTAAAGGCCCCCCCTAGGAGAAGACTTCTCATGTGGACTATACTTACAAACAAAATCCCCACTGGAGACAATCTACTTAAGCGAGCTCATCATGGCCCTTTCTAGTGTCACCTATGTAAATGCAACAATGAATCTGCATCACATCTATTTATTGAATGTCTGGTTGCCCGAGAGTTATGGCAATTGATCTCAACCGTGATTTTTTCCCCAACAAGGTGGCAAGGTGCTTTTGTAAAGGAAGCTTGGTCGAATTGGTGGACAAGAGCTTTCCCTCAAAAACTAAAAAATCTCCCATTACTTATATGCTGGGGATTGTGGATAGCTCGTAATAATGTCATATTCCAAAACACCTCGTCGCACTAGCCCTCCATTGCTTCCCGTATCATCTCCGACTACTCCATCATACCGAAGGAAGAAGAGACAACCTGACCCCAAACCATCTTACCCGAATCCATTGACCATACAAAGCCTTGGGCTTATTTTGACGGGTCTGCCCAGGAGGACGGATGTGGGGGAGGGGTCATTCTTCACCTCATTGATTCTCATTCCCTCCATATACAGATGGGTCTAGGGGGAGGTACAAATAATTTCGCAAAACTATCCTCTGCAAAATTCCTCATACAACACGCACTGCAAAAACAATGTTGAGACCTTCAACTCTTTGGAGACTCAAAAATTGTTTGTGATTGGATAAACAAAAAATCTAGATGCTCTGCATACACACTATCACACATTCTGGAAGAAGCTCATCGTCTTATTACTTCTTTTGACACTTTTACATGTCATCACATTTTTAGGGAACGAAATGCAAATGCTGACAGATTATCCAAAGAAGTTGCGCACAGGCCATCCAGCACTTGGATGATCCAAGAACACAGAGAAGGAAATTTCTACGAGTACTACCACCGGCCCTTCATGGACATAGATGCTATAGCAAGCTCACAGGGAGCTTAGATCGTTGAATTTTTGCTTTAAATTACCACATGTAAATATCCATATGTTTATTTTTTTTCTCAATCTTTCAACAAGAACTATGGACATGCTATATAACTACAGTCTTTATGTTATTTTTTTGGTAAACAATATGATGAACATATCAGAAAAGGATGCGTCCCTTTGTGGATAAAAGGCATCAATATTTGGGTTTCTTTTTGGAACATAATTATCTGACAGACATTGCCTCTTACAGCGTATGCTTATGCATATACAACTTGTAATTTTTATATATCAATAAAAATAACGTTTTTTCCAAAGGGAAAGAAAAAATTGAAATAGTTTATTAATAAAAAAATTATTAATATTTTTTAAATATCACATATCAATAGTAGCACAAAAAATTACAACTTCCAATAATAATAATAAATTTACATAAACTTAAAAATTAAAATTAACATATAAATTCCATTTTGATAAATTCTTTCGAATTAATCACATCATGAATTTTTTATTGAAGTTTCGAACCAATGTGATTCATCATCAACACAAATATTAAATGTAAAAAACACCTTTATCATCCTATAAATACTAAAAGTAAAATACAGCTTTACACATAATGAAATATTTAAAATATTTATCATAGTCCATTATGAGATATTGCAAATACAATTAAATATTATAAAATACCCAACCTAGTATAAGTCTTATGATTTATTTGGTTAAAATCTTTTTTATGTTTGAATAATACATATTTCTAAATGGTTGAATGGTAATGTTGATGTGAATTAAGGGACGAATAAATGAGAATGGGGAAGGAGTTTATGCTACATTTGTTGTAGGTTCATGATTAAGTCACAGTTCATTACTTGGTCAATGCAGCAATTACAAATGGGAAAATGCGTGGTAAAATATCAGGTGGTTTTTTTTAAAGATAATCTTACGCAGTTTACTTGGGTAGGTTTTACAAAAGGATTTCAGAATGCAAATAATAATTAAATTTGTATTATTTCCATAGTGTAATTATAGGTAGAGTGTAATTAAATTTGTATTATTTCGTGTTTAAAAGGGACACTATCATGTTTTTCATTATTATTATAGTTTTATATTAATTTAATATTATGTAAAGAGTAGTGTTATATTATCAATGGTACTATTTAATATATATATATATATAGATATATAATTGTCAAGTGGATGTATTTCAAGTAGTTGGGAGTAATAATTGTTATCTTCTTCAGCTAGGTTTAATTCTCACAAGTGATAAGATAAGCTTTGTTGTAATAGCTTTAAGCCTTGTTATTGAGTTTGAGTAGTTCCTTAGGACTGAAACATGTATATTCTTCCTATTGAATACAATGATATTTCTCTCAAAAAAAAACAAAACAAAACAAACAAAAACAAAAAACGCACACACAAGTAAAACAATGAATTTGCACTACAAAGTAAATGTTATATTCTTATGACCATATATATTAAGGGATGCTATAAGAAGTAAATATCATGGCATATTGCAATACATATCATGATTTCAAAACACAAACTCTATCTCATTATGCAAAAATAATAGGGTTCAAAGGTACATTTAGGTCAAACAAAGTGTGGTAACCTAGTGATTTTATTTGTTTCTTTTTCTTGAGTTTGAGTACAAGCTCATCATCAAGCCAATGCGGCAATTGTGATAAAGCTCTCACCCTCCACCACCTTTGGCATCCTTGGACCATAATTTTACAAGCCAAGTCTAAATGTGAATGTCACTAGTAGAAAGGGATGTGAGACCAACCGGGTCATAGTAGTTAATTCTATCAATTCGGATCGAATTGGATTTGGGGTGGCTTTAGGAGGGTCAAAATATTGACACCCAAATTAATAACAATGCAAAATTAATAGCATGGAAAAATTCCAAGGTTCATCATCTTCGACGTTAATGCTTCTTTTGCCTTTGGAGTGGAAAATTATGTAGAAAATATCAAGTGGATGTGTTACCATAAATTTCACTAGGAAACTTCTTGTTTATCATTTCTTGCTATAACAAATGAAAGGAAGAATGGAACAATGCACTCACGATCATGGTATTACTTATAACAATGACAACTTATCTAAGACTATATTACATTTAGCATGAGTTAATAAAAGACTCCATTCACATTTACTTCTAGGTTAATATAAGAGTCATTCATGTGCAATGTGAGTAAGTGTATTATTCTAATTTATTATTGTGTTGAGAAATTGAATCTCAACAAAAACTCCCAAACAAATGAGAAAGACAACAAATATTCATGACTACAATATGGACATTCTTATAACAAATACATTATGTTAGGGGTATCTAAATTTGGCATATCACATCCTTTTTGCTAAATTTATGTTTTATTGCTTTAAAGCTATGCTTCTTGTTCTATGTATTTAATTACTTGTGCATTATAGTGAAACAATTGAAAATCTTAGGGCATGTAATAGCCTAGTTTGTACCATTGACATGTGTTAACTCAAAATTATGCAAATGTTGTAAATATGTAAATATAGATTCTCAGTGCAAATCTCAAGGCCAAGGCCCAGCTAGTGAATAACTAGACATGTATTATGTAAATATACATCTATGGACCATGTGTTAGGATTTCCATTGTAGAAACAAGCTATGTGAATGTTAATGCCAAAAGTAAATATAATGGTCTTGTTACCCACCAAAATGGGTAACCCCACAAGGGAAAAATTTTCTCCTATTTATGACAGCCAACCAGTCAACTAGACAGCCAGCAGCCCTTAACAACCACCACTGGTTGATGATATGCCATATATTTTTTCCACTTGCATTAGTCATTTTCTTCTCACTCATCTGAAATTAACACATGGACGAAGGTGGGCTTCCATTCAAAAGATACATTGGTCATTTTGCAATCGAGTGCTTATACTTGTTTGTTCTTGGGCATTTAGTATGGATTATGTTGTGATTTGGAAGAATGATGGGTTTTGACTGTGATCGTGTTCTATCACCCTACTTCAGGGGTTAATATTTAACCCTAGTCTAGTGGTCCTCCCTTAAGGCACAATAGGTGTAGGAGTGCCACTACTTGGGAAGCCCTTGTTGAGATAGCATAGTTGCATCTTCCCATATGCCATACTTAACACCTTTCATCTTACATTACAAGGCCATATCTCACCTCCATCCTTCTAGTTCAGCGTGTTATTGGATCTTTGTGATTTTGCACCCATATGTCCACATATTTGGGTAGGGCTCGAAAGCTATGCCCTGGGAGGTTGATGCAACTAAAAGAAACAAAAAGAGCATATCATGGCCACAACAAAACTAAAGAGAGAAAAATCAAAATGCAAAAGATGGTCAGGGACATAAATATTAGCCTGTGGGAAAATCCTTAGCATGAGCTCTACATCATTCATATGGCCTTCACCCGATTCCTGAGCATATATTGCTCCATCACTTCAAAGGAAGGAACCCTTGGATGTCCCAACCTCGATGAGCGATAAACTGACTCATCATTAAGGGGTAATACAATTGCTACATCATACAAAGCAAGCTCTAATCCTGGATCTATAAGTAGTAATACAAAGAAAAATCAAGAAGAAGTAAAAGGCACACAAGAGGGGTGGAAAAGAAAAGGCCGAGTCGATAACTCAAGCATCCATGAATGCTTCCCCCTCACATCTATATGCTCGGGAAGTGGACACCCCCGATCAGTTGGTCCTTTTGACCATTAATCTGAAATGGAGCAGATTAGTAATGCTGTGCTAATTCCCCAATTAGTATAAAACCCAAGATGCTTATCATCTGCTTATCAAGTGCTTAAGGATTCAATACTTTTTCTTAATTAACTAATCCCCATGAGATTTTCTTATGTAAATGTTATAAACAATTTAACATAAAACATATGCTGAGCAGTAGTAATGTAATAACAAAGAACATCAAGATACAACACACAACAAGCACATGATAAAGGAGTTCACCCCTCTTGGGCTACGTCTCCTTGGTCTAGCTTTCAATGGCTTGGGCCTCTCTATTATGCTCAAAATTACAACAAAAGTGTGTTTACAATGCTCAAATTCCTCTGAAACATGTCTCAATGAGTTCAAAATACTCAAAAATGGTTATCTAGCCTCTTTTTGCATCCCATTTGGATAAGAACTGAAGAAGTTATGACTTCTCCCAATTCTCCCACTATTTGTTCCACAAAATGCTCCAAAACCAACATAAAACCACATATTCACACCAAAATCCGCTAATTGAGTGAGATTTTTGCTGCGTCACGGGCCATAACTTGTTGGTTGGATAGTGAATCACTATCGACGATGTTTGGCAGTAATAAACTGTGGGTTTGTTCTCTGTGTGATTGTGATATGCGATTGTGGTTTATCGCATCGCAGTCCAGGTCGATGTCACATCGCAACTTGGGCCGATATCACATCACAACGTCGGGGGTCGATTCTTATTTCCACTGCAATTGTGATATGTGATCGCATCGCATCGCTACTCCCAACTTTGCCAGGCTCGATTACCTTAACTCCTCCTTGCATGTTTCCTACGATATGCGATATGCAAGGGCCAATGGCAGCTTACCACTTGGCACCTTCTCATTCACTGAAGGGTTTTTCCACGTCATTCAATCCTGTCACGTAGACAAGTCAAACTTGAACTTTGAATTGTTCTAAGTTCTTCATACGAACTCAGATTTGAGTGTCATTCACACCTTTATATTTAGAATGACGAGCTCTTTCTTCTGAAGCTAAACTTATCAAGACTCTGACACTTTGATTTTTTGAGCATAATTTTGAGCACTTGATCACTCCTCCCCACTAGAAGCCTTTTGGACCCCAAAAGGATCACTTTCAGTTATTGAATAGATGAGGGTATTGTTCCCTCACTTTCCCCTCTTCAATCCATTTAGCCTTTAATGGATTTGTACCTTAGAGACTCACTCGAAAATAATCAATATTTCCCTTCTTTGATTCTACCAAGTATGGTGTCTTGCTGAAGCTCATCAAAGAATTCTGGAGAAAAATCTTCAATTGATAGAATCTATACATTTTCGCCTTGATCTTCAACCAAAGGAGGCTCATACAATTTCAAATTTTCAATATTAACAACATAATAAATTTGCATATATGAAGGCAAATCAAGCTTGAAAGCATTATTACCAATCTTTTCCATAATTTTAAATGGACCATAACGGATTGATTTCAACTTCTTACCTTCACCTTGAAGCCCTTCCTTGCTAAAGTAGAGCCAATCCTCATCACCTACTTGAAATTGATGATCCACACGATGCATATCATGCCTTGCCTTATACTTGCCTTGACTCTTTTCTAGTTGTTCTTGAATTGTTTGGTGAGTCAACTGAATTTGCTTAATGAATTTATTTGCTTCGTCTATGTCACTATGTCCATCTACAGCTACATCTTTCTCAAAGATGAAATCCAAAGGCAATTTAGGAAAATAACCAAGACATGTCTCAAAATGTGAAGTTAGAGTAGAAGAGTGTTTTGCTCGGTTGTAAGCATGCTGAATATAATGCAATTGTTCATCCCACGACTCAGGATGTTTGCTACAATATCCTCTTAGCAAATGAATAATTTTTTTGTAACCACTTCAGTTTGACCATCTCTTTGCGGATGGAAGGTTGTACTTTTCTTCAAATTTATGTCCATCAAGTTCCATAAACTTGACCAAAAATTCCCAACAAATCGGGAATCATGATCACTTACAATAGAAGTAGGTAATCCAAAATGAACCCATACATTTTGAAAGAAAAGTTGAGTTGTTTGTTCAACTGTAATTTTCTTTTTACAAGGCATTAATATGCACATCTTGTTGAACCTATCCACAACTACATACAAATAATCAAGACCTTTTCTTGATAAAGGAAGACATCCCACAAAATCGATAGAAACACTCTCCCATGGATGTGAAAGCACTGAAAGTGGTGTGTACAATCCTAGTTTTCTATTACTAGGCTTACTGACTACACACAATGAACAACCTTTAATAAAACGTGACACACTTTCAAGCATATGAGGCAAGTAAAAATACCTTTGAAGATTTGCCACTGTTTTACTTACACCGAAATGTCCAAAGATAAGAGAAGTGTGTGCTTCCCTTGTGACATTTACTCTCTCTCCCAGTGGAACACAAAGTTTTCCCAAATGATACAACAGATTATGATGTGCATGGTAGTCTAATTCCTCAACTTGGTGGCCTTGACTCAAGTTTGAATATACCTCTTGAAAGTCAGCATCTTGTGCATATTGTTCAACATAACTTTCAGGCAAAACAAAATGATTCTTGAGTAAAATGGCTACATTAACAATCAGTCTAGAAAGCATATAAGAAACTATGTTATAAATACCTTTCTTCTTCCTGATTACCAAGTGGAACCGTTGTAAAAATCCCATCCAATGAAAGTGCTTTGATTGCTGCAATTTTGTTTAAGATTGCAAATATTGCAAAGGTTGAGGATCGATGTGAATAATAGTTTCTTTTCCCATCAAGTAATGCTTCCATTTCTTCACACTTTGCACCAATGCATAGATCTCTTTATCATACGTAGGATAATTAATAACATTACCATTAAAAATCTTAGAATGAAATGAAATGGGCTTACCATGTTGTAAAAGAATGGCACCCATGGTGTAGTCACTTTCATTTGTTTGTATTTCAAAGGGTTGTTTCAAGTCTGACAATGCTAAAACTGGGGCTAAATTGATCTTTTGTTTTAAAGCATTGAATACTTTTTTTTGTTTGCCTCCCCACTGGAAGACAACCTTCACGCTAGTCAAAGCATGTAGTGGAGCTGCTATGGAAGAGAAATTGGCAATGAACTTCCTCCACTACTGTGTTGCTCCCAGGAAACTCCTTACTTCTGTAACTAATTTGGGAATTGGTCAGTTCACAATGACCGAAACTTTTGAGGGGCCAATCTTCAGCTCACCTCCTCCAACTATTTGGCCCAAATACACTAAGGAAGTTTTCCCAAATTCAAATTTAGACATTTTTAGAAATAACTATTTTTTTTTCAAGACATCTAACATTTTCCTCACATGCTTGACATGCTCTTTTCGTGATTTGTTGAATATCAAAATATCATCTAAATAGACAATTACAAACTCATCAAGAAAGGATCTTAAAACATCATTTGTAACTCTCATGAATGTAGCTGGAGCATTGCAAAGACTGAAAGGCATAACCAACCACTCAAACAATCCCTGTTTGGTTTTAAAATCGGTCTTCCAAATATCCTCTTCAGCTATTCTAACTTGATGATATCCACTTCTCAAGTCTAATTTAGTGAAATATTTTTCATTTTTAAACTAATCTAACAAATCATCTGTTTTGGGCAGTGGGTATCGATTCTTTATGGTAATTTTATTCAAAGCTCGATAATCTACGCACATGCATCGGGTTCCATCTTTCTTGGGTACCAAAACAATTGGTGAACCACATGGCGAAGTAGAGGGATGAATTACACCTTTATCTAACAACTCTTGGATTTGTTTCTTAATTTATAAACTTTCTAGAATTGGTATTCGATGCATATTGATATTTGGGAGTGGACAATCTTGCTGTAGCTGAATTTTGTGTTGAATTCCCCTGCAAAAGGATTCATGCTCTGTGTCATTCTTCTGCTTGATCATAAGGAGCATGAGATTCTTGCTGGAATTGACTAATCGCTTCATTTGCCTTGTGCTTGCCAAAGACATATTAAGCTTTTTGTGATGGGCTCTCACAATATACTCCACACCATCTTTGAACAAATGGCATTTGTTCTCAAATCTATGGAAAACAACTTTCCTATCATACAAATACGGGCTTCCCAACGCAATTCCAGAAATATCGAGTGACACTACATCTAATTCGACTTCATCAACGAAATTGGAAGTGATTACAAACCTGAATACGCATTTTCGTGTGACTTGTAGATTGGATACTTGGTTATCCAAGCCAACCGATACGGTTTATAATGAGGTACGGTTTCCAGATTCAATTTCTTGACCAAGTCTGTAGAAATTAAGTTTGCCTGGGATCCACTGTGAAACAACGTATCAATTTTGGTGTGTTTTGAAATAACTCGGATATGGAACAACTCTATTATGTTTTCCTCATTTGAGGCGTTGTTGGAGTTATTTGTTGAGCTGGTGCTTGCCATGGATTTTCGCTTAGTGATTGTGGCTGCAATTTTTGATTCATCACCTGAGTCGGAAACCAAGTCTTGTTTTTTTTCCAAAGAAAAAAATCGGTAACTTTTTATTAAAAACTATAATGAAAAGTTACACTAGCAGATATGCTGAATCATGCTGTATGCTGCCACAAGGGCCCGAGTGCAAAATCAACCCATGCAAACGTTTGCGATCAAACGTGCACAAAGAAATATGAAGAAAAGAAAAGGAAAGAGAGGGGCAGAAAAACTGAAAACCGGCAGTGAGGATGACTCACGCATCAGATTTTTCTCCCCTTTTTCTTTTCGACCTTACGCCACTCTCCATGAGAGGGTTCGGTCGAAGCAATAACTAACTGAGTCTCTGTATTCTGTGGACCAGGTTCTTTTTCTGAATCTGAAGTGTCTGAGTGGTGGTACCGTTTGTTGCCTCCTGTGCTAGGATCCAAACGTGTTTCCACTACCTTATTGTCTGATGAAATTCCTTTCCGATTCTCCATTTCTTGGGTAACCTCTGTTTTCTCTGCTGGGAGTTCTTCCGCAACTGCTTCTGATTCTTCGTCCTCTGAATCTGGGGGAGAAAAGTGCCATCCTTTTCTCTGCTTCCCTTGCTGTTTCTTTTTATTCTTGGCTTCTGGACATGTGCTTTGTAAGTGACCTGTCTGCCTACAGATCCTACATCTGAAAGCGGTGTTTTCATAATCTAATACCTGCAACCATTTATGTTGTTTGTAAATCAAACTTATATTTTCCGGCAGCCCTTTGCTTGAATCTACTTCCACACAGATACGTGCGTAGGTGTAGATCCTTTCATCGATCCTTTCCAGATCCGTTTTGATGTATTTCCCTATGCTGTTCCCAATGCCCTCCAGCACTCGTTCATCCCAAAAGTGTAAGGGGAGATTGTGTAGTCTTACCCAGACTGGCATTTTAGTTACAGTCATTTTATTTGGGTCGAAATCAGGGAACCATGGGGTCACAAACAACCCAGTCGTTCCCCAAAACCATGGCCCGGCACTGATGACTGTGTCTCTAACTTCCTTGGATGTAAATCTTACTATGAAGAAGCCTTTTGAGCATAAATGAATGTCGCATTCCATGGTCCAACTGGTGAAGATCCAATGGAAAAGATCCAAGGGTTTGGGCCAAAAGCTGTTGAAACTGCAAATAAGAGCTTGCGTTTCATAGGTCTTGATGAAATCATCAAGTCTTGAAGAATCTAAGTTTAATGTTGGGGTTTGCTCTGACTGATCCACAATATATGGCTTGGGCATGTGGCCACCTTGATCTGGAGCAACCCCTGCATTCCTGCTGCCCTGTAAGATGTTTTTGTAAGAACCCTTTGGATGTTGTTGGGCTGCAGCTTTTTTCCCTTTGCCTCCCCCTGAGGAGCTTGCCTGACCCTGAGGCAGAGCCCCCCCTCTTAATCTGAGATTTAAGGTAATGACTGATCCTGGTCCAATCTCGTAACTTTCCAACGATCTACAGTCCTGAAGGGACCGCCTTCCACTGACAAGATGCTGAGCCTGAACTGGGAATCCCATTCCTGCCCTTATTTGTTGTTTCAGATGCATGGAGGTGTTCCCTGGATGAACCCAAACTAAACGTGTTTTCCCCTGTGGGGGTTTAATCAGAATCTGAAAACAAGAATTAGTCACCTGCCCTGGCTGATGGCATAGTTTCAGATCTGGCTCCGTTTTGTTTCGATTTCCCTTCTGCATAACTAGATCTGCAGAAACTCTGCCCGATCTAGGGTTGATGTCTTCGTTCTGCCGTCTGGGTTCAAACTGTATTCCCAGATCTGGCCTCCTATTGTGCAGATCCGTCCCTTTAATGGCTTGATTTTGAATTCGGGAGTCCATTTCAAAGGCAGCGGCATCGATCCCGACTGCTCTGACCGCTATGCTAAGATCACGAACTCCCCAAAAATAGGCTTCCAGATCGGACCATAGCAGAGGTCGATCTGGCGAATGATCTGTAGGGCAGTGGCTTGCGCTGGAGCACTGAACTGATCCCCGGATCAAGGTAAACGGTGCTTGAACAGAGCTCGACGGTGGCAGCTTGGACCATAGCTTTGTTTGACCTGCGGCACACAAAATCGGTTCTGAGTTCTGTCTGGTTAAAAACTTTAAATCTCCTCCATTCCTATTGCTGGGACTGTTATTGGCCCTTCGGCCTCCTCCGTTGTTGCCAGAGCCAGCGCCGTCGCAGAGCTCGGCCGAAAATACCTTCGCGTAAACCCTCGCCATCGCCGTTTCTTGTTCCGAAACCAAGTCTTGTTGTACAACAATGTTTGTTCTTTGTTTCCCTTTATTGTTGGATTTCTTCGGTCTTAATTCAGGATGAAGCTTCCAATAATGCGCTTCATCATGACCCTCCTTGGAACAATTCTTGCATAAGGGTTTCTCCCCTACTTTCTTAACATAAGCATTTTTCTTCTGCTTTCCTTTAAATTTCTTCCCTTTTTCACCACTCTGGAATGGCTTCTTCTTACCGTCTTCTTGTACATTTTTCCCTCTTGCTTCGAGGTGTATAGCTTGACATACCTCATCAAGATTCATGGGACTAAACATAAGAATGGTGTGTCGAAGATAGCTATGCAACCCTCCTATGTATTTCAACAAGGTATCTTATGACTGTACGTCTACTCTTAGCATAAGAGCTATTCTCTTAAACCCTTGAGTATACTCTTGCACATTTTGACATTTTAACTGTCTAAAATTTTACTAATTCATGATAGCCTTTTACATATGGGCTAAAGGGTAGAATTTTCTTTTTATAGCAGCAATGAAATTATACCAAGAAATAGAGATCTTACCATGTTTTTTAATCTCGTCTTAAGTCCTTGATTCCCACCAAATGAGTGTTGCACCCTCCATTCTCAATGAAGCCAATTGAATTTTGATATCATCCTCTTGAAGGTTCTAAAGAGTGCGAAGATACTTGTGAAGAAGAAGACGAAGAAGATGGTGGAGAGGGTGGACGTTTGTCTCCATTCCCATTACCTCCTTTTCCATTACCTCCTCCTGAAGAGCCTTCTCCTTTGGGAGGTTTGGAACTTTCTCCTTGCAATCTATTATTCCTCTCTTCATAGAGGACCTTCACCATCTCTGTCATATCAAAGAAATCCTTTTTGAAGGTCTTCTCATCTTATGTCATGTAAAAAGGTTCTCCTCCATGAGACATGATCTTTGGAGTTTCAACTACAACTTGAGGTTGAACTGGTGTTGGAGTCTCAACAACAACTTCTGCAACTTGAGGATGTACTGGCGTAGAAGACTTTGGAAACCTTTCTCTTCTTCCCCTTTACCCAACTTCCGGGCTTTCAACCAGCTTTCCTTAACCCCTTTTGAGTTTTAACCTTGTAAGCATGACATAAACTTGCAAATAATTAAATCCTTCTTTCACAAAGCAAATCTAGAAAGCAAAAACTGGTGCTTTGATATCAACTTGATCTAAAATGGAGAATATTAGTAATTATGTGCTAATTCCCCAATTAGAATAAAACCCAAGATTCTTATCATTTTCTTATCAAGTGCTTAAGGATTCAATATTTGTGCTTAATTAACTGATTCCCATGAGCGTTTCTTATGTAAATGTTATAAACAATTTAACATAAAACATATGTCGAATAACAACAATATAATAGCAAAGAACATCAAAATATAACACACAACAAGCACATGATAAAGAAGTTCACCCATCCTGAGCTAAATCTCCTTGGTCTAGCTTCCAATGGCTTGAGCCTCTCTATTATGCTCAAAATTACAACAAAGGTGTGTTTACAATGCTCATATGCCTCTGAAACTTGTCTCAATGAGCTCAGAATACTAAAAAATGGTTATCTAACATCTTTTTGCATCCCATTTGGATAAGAACTGAAGAAGTTATGGCTTCTCCCAGTTATCCCACTATTTGTTCCACAAAATGCTCCAAAATCGATAGAAAACCACATTTTTTATTTATTTATAGCTATTTTTTTTTTTTTTTTTTTTTTCGTGCTGCGGGCCATAACCTATCGGCCGGATCGCTAATAGCTATCGTTGATGTTTGGCGGTACTAAACTGTGGACTTGTTCTCTGTGCGATTGTGGTTTATCGCGTCGCAATTCCGGGCCGATATCGCATCGCAACCTGGGCCGATATCGCATCACAACGTTTGGGGAGCAATTCTTATTGCCACTGCGATTGTGATATGCGCATCGCATCGCTACTCCCAACCTTGCCGAGGCCGATTACCTTAACTCCTCCTTGTTTGTTTCCTGCGATATGCGAGGGCCAATGGTTGCTTGCCACATGGCGCCTCCTCATTCGCTAAAGGGTTTTTCCATGTCATACAATCCTGCCATGTAGACAAGTCAAACTTGAACTTTGACTTGTTCTAACTTCTGCATACGAACTCAGATTTGAGTGGCGTTCACATCATTGGATTTAGAATGATGAGCTCTTTGGTTTGAAGCTAAAATTATCAAGATTCTGACACTTCAATTTTTGAGCATAATTTTGAGCACCTGATCAACCATGGCACTTGGCCATTAAGTATTATCCTCTTTGTTACCATCGTTATTATTCACTAACACCTATCAATTGAAGGGTGGACCAAGGAAATGCTACTTCCCCTTAGGGGTTGGAAACACCTAATAAGGTTGACCTTTAGCCACCTCTACCTAGAGAGAAAACACCATTGCAAGATCAGGGTCCTGATTTTGGGAGGGGATGCTTGTTTGAAGTATTAAATATCCCATGACATTTAAGTTTGGGTCACTCATGTGCACTAATGATCTTTGTCCCTGATGACAAGTTTCTTTCACTAGAATTCATGTTGTTTTTGCCAGTGGTTCAATAACCGAGGTCTTGGGCACCTTCTCCATAAGTATCCAAGCCCTTCCTTCCAGACGAGTATATTGCCACAAACATGTGAAGTGTTGAGACCCTTAGGCCTTTTAGCAATAACATCAAATGACATATGTCCCAAGACACCTCCTGCACCCAAGACATTGGATCACTTTGTACCAGATTTGATGATTCTTCAGGATGACAAAACTCGACCCAACATGGCCCCATGTTAGCCTTGATACCAACTTAAGGATGACAGTTAGTTCAAAGCCCAGATGAGGATGGTCTCACCATGAGAGACTAGAAAGGGCTTGATGCACTTGAGAATCCCTCAACATTGGAGTAGAGGAGGCCATTTTGAGCAATTAGAGGTCCATGGAGACCACTTTGTGGTGGCCCAATTGGATCTTGGGAACCCACATGACGCAATGACGTGGATTTGAGGGCCAACCCTCAAATAAAGAACTTTGACATGCTTCTACACTATTTTGGACACCTCAGTGGGATGTGTCATTTGGAGCCTTTGACACCAACCGTAAAGAGCTTAACGTCTCACACATGTGGCCTAGTTAAGGCGTATTTGTTGAAAGCTAGTGGGGTTAATCCTGTTTTTTCCTAAAACCTTAAACCTTATAGAAAATTATAATGGAGAACCCCTCACTCATATAAATATGTTAACTATTATATTTTATTGTTGGTCTTTTATTGGAAGACTACAATGTTTTAATATGATATATGACATATACTTTAAATCTTTATTTTATTAAAATATTACTCTTAATAAATAAAAACTAGGCCCTAGGCCGATCTTCCACTACATAATGTAATATCATATTGGGATGTTTAACATTGAACCCTATTATGGTTTTACACTACACTACATGTTTTCAGGCTCTCTTGTTATAAGTATTGTAATTCAAATGTGATATATGTTTGCTACTTGTATAAAATATTGATATCCCTCATTTCGAATGTGGAATTATTTTTTATCAACTATCGTAGCAAAGTTATTGATATGTTCAGGAGGTTTCTACAATGGAGCGGGAATCCCAATCCTATCGCCACGTATGTACTAATATGAGATTTAATCCTACGATACAGATTGTTCGAAGTTTAATCAACGGTTCTTATTAGTTTAAGGTTTTAGCAATAGTTTAATGACGTCGCTCGATTGGTAACACCATATTTCGTTTTACACTTGACCTCTCTCGGTCACGTCGTGCTCTGAGGCTAGTTTTTCGTTCATGTTTTCAACGACATTTGTCATTTTTACAGGCACCATGCTAACAAGTGTAAGGAATTTACCCTTGTAAAGTTTATTACCTCCATTTTTCGCTCAATGGCAATTGACTCTGCACTCTATCAAGAAGGATTTGTCTTTCACCTGGTTATTTCAATGCTTTCCTTGAAGGTTAGTAATCATAAATTAACTCTTACATCAATTTCATTTACCGCCTTATTTTCTGCATACCAACAGTAGAATTTGTTTGCCTTTAATTCTTCTTAGGTTTTTGTAGGGTATTCGTTCGAAAATATAAAACAGTGAATTCTTCGCATATTCATACCGACTCTTGGAGGAACAGGAAACCCTGACATTGTCAACATGTTCGTGGGCATATATTGGTAAGTACTGAGAAATAAATAACGTCTCCTTATTTTATTTAAAGGGATTTTAACTATTGTATCTTTCTGGTTCTTTTATTTTGTTTTACCCTGGATTAGATCTTCCAATTCATACGATACCCATGGTATTCTCCGTAAGGTTTTCTTACGTTATTCGCCTTAGGGTTATGTCTTCTATCCAAGTTTGTTTATATATTATCTACACAAACAGGTTTATTTTGTTTACTGTTTTTGTGCTTGTACATTCTATTCCTCGTCGTTGTTAAACTTTATGTATATGTACACCATTTCCAATATTTATAATATTAACAATTCAAATCCAAATCCAAACTATAGCTTATAAGAGGAGCATTACTTCTATTCTCTTCTATAGAATAAAATATAAATAAAATAAACTATATAGAATTTTGTTTTTACAGCATATAGGAAATTTCTCCATTCAACTAACTTATGACTATGCACTTATTTATCATGGCTATATGATAATTCCCCGATATGATTTCTTTATCGATCATAGTTTTGTATATGTACTATAATTACACAATTTTCTTCTTTGTAATAAAACATAAGCCTCGTGTGCAAACCAATCAACAGAAGACTACTCTCTCTCGTGTTTTGCTCTCCCCTTGAGGTCACTTCCCTTCCTTCAACTTGCTCATTTTCCCCATGGCCCCTCTGAAGTCTGATCTGAAGGGGGCTCGCTCTGTTGCTGCGCCCTCCTATGACGTTGTTTCTCTGCCCTTTTCCAGTCTTGTTTCTTCCCTTGGACCCTCATGAGATCGTCTCGTTGTCTCTAAGTTTGTCAAAAATCTTGAGGACATTCCTGAAATTGTTCTATCTCTGGCATTGCCTTGAAGAGATGCTCTCTCTTTGTATGAGAAGGGTTTGGTTGGGCAGTTCACTAGCATGTGGCCCTCTCCTAAAACTATGTAAAAATGGGTCGAGTGAAACTAGTCTCCCTCAACTCGAGGAAAAATACTTATCCGCTTATGAGCCTTACTGCATGGACACTAGAGGCTTATACTTAAACAGATGGATTCTAGACTTTGATCCCGAGCTTGATGTCCCTAATCTTGTTCCAGTTTGATTATGCCTCCCCCACCTTCTTCTTCATTGTTGGGGAGATGAACCTGTCAAAGAAATAGGCAACACATTTGGAAAATATATAGACCAAAGTGAACCAAAAGAAAATATGCATGCTTGTGCTCGAATCTGTGTCGAAGTTGACTTGGGAAATGGACTACGAGAAGTAGTGAAGATCAAGATAGATAATTGGGCTCACATACAACAACTAAACTATGAGAAACTTCCGTTCAAATGTAATGTATGCCATGAATATGGTCATTTTGCAAATAGATGTTCAAAAAAAGAAATAGAAGAAACAATTAAATCTTAAGACCCTCAATGGGAGCTTATTAAGCGAATATATATATATATATATATATATATAACCAAGCCCTCAATATCTTCAACCCCTTCCTCTTAAGCTCCCCCTCCTTGGGGCGCTCCTCCTTCTCTCTCCTTTCCTTTGACTCCAATCCCTTTATCTCTCTAGATCCCCCTCTTGACCCCCTCCCTGTTAGAGAGGATGCTCCCCCTCTCCCTCTTGAATCCTTGGCCTCTCCTCCTCGCTCCCCTCTTTCCCCTTCCCCTCTTCCCCCCTCCTCCCGCATCCTTCTTCCCATTGCCTACCCTTGAGCCCCCTTCCTCCTCCCTTTGAAAGGTTTTTAACAATAAATCAATCCAAAGAATCTCTCTTCTCATCTGATAGACATAAGAAACCCAGAAGGAAAACCAACAAGGAAATAAGGGACGAAGCAGCAATAAAATAAATGGCCATGGACCCAACAACCAATGGAAACATACATAGAAAAAACTATTAGAAACAAGGAAAAACCATATCAGATAGTTCGAGGGAAAGGTCCCTCTGCTCCATCACAAAGTAAATAATGTATATGGTCTCCTAGAACTATAGAGGCCTCGAGAATCCCTCAAAAGTAAATATAGCAAAAGACCTTGTTAAATTTGAATGTCCGAACTTCTTCCTAATTCAGGAGACCAAGTCCTTCGAACAAGAAATGAATGAGATAATCCAAAAAAATAAATATTATGAAGGAATAACTATAAAAGAAATAGGTGCTTCAAGCGGTATTTGTACAATGTGGAAACAGTCCTCTTGGGAACTAATATGTTAGTTCAAAGAAATGCATTGGATCAATACTAAATTAAGAAATAAGATCTTTGGTTGTCAAATATGTCTCTTCAACTTTTACACTCCCTCTCGTTTCAGAGACAAGGAGTCACCATTGTTGGCAATCCTTGGTTGATTGTTTACGCTTTGAGACCTCAATCTGATATTGAATGCAGATGAAAAATAAGGTGGCAGCTTTCAAGTAGAGGCTTCCAGAGATAAGCTCGAAAACATCATAGAAATTCCCAATCTAATGGACATAGTGCCCAAAAAAGGTAAATTCACTTGGAGCAATAAAAGGATAGGCCTAGGTAATATCAAAGGGAGATTGGACAAATTTTTAATCCAAGGCAACGTCATTTCAGATTATGACTCAGTGATCTCAAAGATCACCCCTTCAGCAGCTTCACACCATAAGCCCATTGCCATTAAATATGGGGAAAGTGAAAATTTGGTCCCTCTTCCCTTTTGTTACAATCCCCTTTGGGCCAATTTTGAAGAAGTCAGAATGCTGGTTTCCCTGACATGGAATCAAAGCATTAATGGCTCCCCAAGTTTTTTTTAGGAATCAAAGCTAAAAAATGTCAGAAAAACTTCTAAAAGATTGGTCTCGATTGCAATATAAAGAACCTCAACAAAATAAAGTCGATTTGCCAAGGGAGCTAAAAAATGTGCAAGAGATAATGGAGGAAGGAGAAGTAACAAAAGAGAATTAACTGAAAGAAAAAGAAATACATTGGGAAATATATAAGAATAATAGAAATGAGGAAGAGACTTGGAGGTTAAAGTCCAGAAACTTGTGGATTCAAGTTGGAGATAAGAACATTGCTTTCTTCCATAATACTACCAAAATGAGAATGATCAAAAACCACATAGAGACAATTAAAGGAGAAGGGCATGTTTAAATAAATGGACGGGAAGAAATAAAAAGGGAAGCACATAATCACTTCAAAAGTTTTCTCTCAGCAGAACTTGGGAACCCAAATTATGAATACTTCAGAAGACACATCCCCTAAATTAATTTCGAAAGAGACAAATGTAGTTATCACAAAAGAAGTGGAAGAAGATGAAATTCAGTTCGCTATTTGGAATCTTCAACCAGATAAAGCTATGGGCCCTGATGGTTTCTCCATTGTGTTATCCCTAAGGAATCTAAACCCTCCACCTTCCATCGCTTTAGACCCATATCTTTATGCAACTCCTCCTACAAAATTATTTCCAATGTTCTAGCAAATCAGCTCAAGCCTTTCCATCCCAACTTAAATTCTAAAAATCAATGAGGCTTCATCCCGAATAAGAAAATTGTTGGTAATATTATGCTTGTCCAAGAAGATATACATTCTAGTTTGTCTAGAAACGAACAAGGCTTCATCTTGAAACATGACATGGCTAATTATTTGATCGAGTAAACCTTTCCTTTTTAACTGTTGTTCTCCATAAGTTTGGCTTCACCTTAGATTTCATAGATCTCATAAAATCTTGCATTATTGGCCCCTCGGCCACCCCCCTTATCAATGGCAGACCTGGATGTTTTTTTCAAATTTCAAGAGGCTTAAGACGATGTTGTTCGTTTTCTTCATTCCTCTACATTATCATGGCATAATCTTTTAGCGGGAACTTAGAGCACAACAAACAGAATGGCATCATCACCGGTCTCTATTTCAGCAAAGGAGTCAAGAGCATAAACCATTCACAATTTGTTGATGGTACCTTACTCTTAGGGGGAGCCTCATGTATTGTGGCTAAAAGATCCAAAAACATTTTGGACAGATTCTTGGAAGTCTCTAGATGCCTCCTAAATCATTTTAAAAGTAGTATTTATGGTTGGAATACCCCTGCAAGAACTCTACAATGTATTTCTCAAATTTTAGGAGTTCCTTTCAAAGAAAACTCGGGCCATTTCAAACACTTGGGTTTGCCTATTTCAAAATATATCTTGAAGTATGAGATTTGGCTTTCTTCCATAGACAAAATGAAGAATAAAAATCAAAATTAGGGCATGCTTTGGCTCAACCTAGTTGGGAGAATTACTTTGTTCAAATTGGTCTTATCATCTCTACCTCTTTATCAATTTTCTATCATACGAGCAACTGCTGGAATACAAATGCAAATAGAGCTCATTATTAGAAAAAATTATGGCAAGGGGGAAAATCAGAGACCAATAAATTTAGTCTGGTAAATTGGAAACAAGTAACTACTTCGTATGAGAATGGTGGTATTTCCATTCGACTTCTTGGTCTAATGAATATCGCTTTTGAAGCTAAGGTCATATGGAGATTCATAAGATGGGAGCCCTCCTAGTGTAAACAAGTTTTGGAGGAAAAGTACTTAAACTCCTCTCGACAACATCTACTCACAGCAAAAATTCCCATCAGACCATGTTCTCAAATCTGGAAGTTACTCAGAAAAGATCTGCCTCTAGTAAAATAAAACACATCCATAATTATGGGTGGTGGTCAAGACATTAACTTATGGAGAGATAGTATCCTGGGCAATTCCCCTCTCTCTGACATTCAAGGAATTCAGCCACTCAAGACTTGGATGATAAATAAAGGAATCCATTCTCTTGCTCAAATCTCAAATTGGAACCAATAAGACAACTCTTGGGAAGGTTTGTTCCCCCCAACCTTTCCACATGATCTCAACAATCAATGGAACTTTCTCCTTTCACACCTCAAGGGAGCAGCTCCAGTAAGCCTTGGTCAGCAAGACATATTCAAATGGAACCCATCAAGAGGGGATTTCTCTGTAAAATTAGGTTATGTGAAGCTTCAAGAAGAATATGGTCATCAGGAATGGCCTCTCTAGAAGTCATTTTGGAAAACAGAGAGCCTTCCAAAAATAAAAATAAAAAATTGTTTGGAATACGCTAAAAGGAAAGATCCTAACTGTAGAAAATCTTAAGAAAAAAGGCATTCATGGTCCCTCAAGATGTCCCTTGTGTTAAAGAGAGGAAGAAACAATCCAACATCTCTTCTTAAGTTGTAATTTTCTTGAAGAATTTTGGCTCTTGTTGGCCTACCCGATTGAGGCCACTATCAATTTTAATCTCACCCTCTCATAATTATATGCTAATTGGAAAGCAAGTTATCCCTACTCTTTAAAAAACAAGAATTTGATAAAGAGGTTTTGGAGAGATCTTCCATCTTTTTTATGTTGGCAAATATGGATTTTCATAAATAAACAAATATTTCAAAACATAAAGCTGGAAGTCAAAAAAATTTTGGCCAAAACTTGGGGTTTGGCTTTTGAATTTCTTTTTGCAAAAGGAGCAAAGAAACTTGACAAGAGTATCCTCCAACATGAAGAGAAAATTTGGATTAACATTATTTTAGACATACCTAAAATCAAGGGCAACCCTCTCAAAATCACCAATTGTAAGGCCAACCACTGGAAAATTCGTTTGAAAGAAAGGGGCTTTCTGCTCTAGTTAAATTCCCTAAAAATAACATGCCTATTTTTTATGGAGCTTCAAAATCCAACCCAGGTAGAGTAGGTGTTGGAGGTTACATTATGGATCATGAGAAAGAAAACTCAATCTCCTTCAAGTGGGGGCTTGGTATAGAAACAAATAACAAAGCAGAAGTGTATGAGTGTCTATTGGGATATCAAATCCTTAGTAGAAAAAATTATATGAACCAGTCATCATTGGGGATTCCTCAATCCTAATTCAATAAATGGTTAAGAATTCGAAGTTGAAAAATGCAAAACTTGGTCAAATTACAGCCAGAATCCAACACCATCTAAAAATTTTAGGAAATGTTTCCTTCTCTCATGTTCTAAGAGAGAAGAATAAGATGGTTGACAAGCATGCAAATAATGCTTGTGTCAGACCCGAGGGCGAAGTAAAATCAATAATGATATTTTCTCCAAATTCATCCCCTAATTCCTCCCACTCCTCCCCTTTGTCGCTTGTTTATCACGTGATCAGGAAATATCTCTCCCAACTCTCGTACCTCCGCTCAATGGTCAACATCAGTATCCCTTCCAACTCCTCACCTGTCAATACTCCTATCTCAATACGGATCTGCAACCCTCCTTGACCTCATTCCTCTGTCGTTTGTGATTTTCAATACCATCGTAATCATGCCTCCTTAGACTCTCGGGCCTCCCATTTGACTCTCCTCTTCTATATCTTCTTGCCTTCACCTTCATTTCCATGTGCTGCTCTCATATTCTCATCTTCTCGACCTTGCATTTCCTCTCTTCTTCCCCTGCAATGCCAAATCTCTCCTTCTTCATGCTCCTCAACCCCCTCAGCTCCCTTTGCTCCCCTGCTTCCTTCAGTATGGATCCCTCTGATTTGTTTCCAAAATCTCAGTCATGCCCACACTGCAAATTTCAGTAGGTCGTTTTGGATCACATTCGATCCATGCACAACTAATGGAGGGGCAAATGCAAAACAAAATTTGGGTTCCTCTTTCATCATTGCAACGAACACAGAAAGCAAGTTGAGCAGCTCAAAAATAGATGCGCACACCTGAAAAATGCAATCAACGTTCTGCAAGAGACAGTCTCTAAAAAACCTAGAGAATGCTCAAATGCTCTAGACAATGGCAACAAGAACCAAAAGCTTAAGGAGAAGTCAGTTCACAACAAATAAGAGGAATCTCAACCAATGGCTCATGAGGACATTCTTTGCATATCGACATAAAGTACTCCTTTCTCTCGACATTATACACTCAATCATTTTTAGCTATGCTTTGTAAATGTAATCTTCTTCTTCAACAGTTTGTGAGAACTTTTAAGTTAAATGAAGTAGGTAAATTAGGAATTTTTGAAGCCAATGTAATAGCTAGAAAAGAAGGATCAAGGATTTTTGTTTCTCCATCTCCCTTGATTGCATTAGACTTCATGTACTGGTAAGTCCTGCTCCCTTTTATTTTGGAATGAATACAATATACTCAAACTTGTTAAAAAAAAAAAAAAACATAAGCCTCCTCAAACATCTTCCAAGTTAAATTAACTTTCTATTTTTCAAGAGATACAATAAAATGTAAATTGTAAAGATAAATTCTTATTTCCATCATACAATATAATCAAAGTTAGAGACACTGACTTGATAAATAATTCTAGAAATATATAGCTAAATACTTGGCTCCTTCCAACCTTGACACATCAACAATGTTTGCCCCCCCGAGAAAGCTAGGTCTACAAATTTTCTTTTGTCTATTCTTTTTGCTTCTCTTCAGTCTTTCTAATTCTACTCTTAGAGTAATGAGACAAAAGCCAAAAAGACTTCTTCGATCAAATCCATCTACCACTCTCTGGTGGTTATTAATTGCCTCCACTTCACCAACATATTGTAGGTATTTAACTGCTCATTAATGAGCTCATGTCTCCCACTTCTGAAGAAAACTCCCTGTCTTTTAGGAGAAATTTAATTGGCCAATATCATAATTTAAAATTAAATCTAATCACCCAAATTAGATGCCCAGGGCTTGTTGATGGATAATAATAATTTCCAAAATAAGCTTGCGGTCTTTTGTTCTCTTTCAACCATTTGTACTTAGCCATTAATTTCCAGAATGTCTTTATTCGCAACATAAAATCATAGCTTTACAAATAGTCATATCAGTAATAAATTATTGATAATTTAAGTATTTGTCTGTCTATATGTTTAACATACTTAACCTAAAATAAACTTATGCACATTTATTTACAATAAAACCTCAAGCTAGGGGGTATTGCAGTTGGTTTGTAACCCAAGGTCATTTTGTCATCAAACTTGTTTTTAAGGGCTTTGTAGGCTACTTAGATGTCTTAATCCTCATGTGAATAGAGGAGAGGCTCATTGTTTTAGATCATCATCACTTGTGACATAATTTCAACCTCTTAGAGGTTTCAACATCTTAGAGTCTTGTGGAGATGTGATTCTATGGAGTATTTTTGCACATTGGAGGTATTTCTTGGCCTTGGAGATGTTATCTTGGACCAATAAAGGATTTTTCATGCATTTTGTCTTGTAAGTAAGCCTTGTATTTGACAAATATTTTATCTTATGTCTAATGTATGGAATGAATTTGATTATCTAGGTTTTTTTTTTATTGTGCCATTTATTATTGAAGATCAATTGTATAGCATTTAGATTCATCCTTGTATGCATTACTCATGTTTGAAATGTGAATGGAAAACCCCTTGGTGAATCTTTGGAATACCTCTCATAAGTGACCTTGATCCCTCACAAAGATAATAGCTAGGGTTTTGAGATAGGGCATCAAAATTCCCTTACTCATTACCAATATCTAGGAAATATTTCACCTCCATAAAATCCATCATCCCAAGGACAAGGCATTGGCCTTGTCATTTTGGTGATCACTCATAAATTTATCCCCAAACTCATTTTTCTCTCTTATTTTTTATTTTGGCCCTCTTAAGGTCAAGCCGCTAGCTAAGGCTAGGGTGAAAGTTGACATATAGGTGGAGTATTGGCTTGTGGAAGGATTTAACATTGAGGGGGGACTTGATTGCCTCAAAATAAATTCCCTTTAGTGGCCAATCCATCCATTCTAAGGTTAAATTCTCTTGCCTGAGGTACACTTTGCCCTAGGAAACCCTAGTTAGCCCAATGCTTCAACTTGGGGTCTTATAGAAGGTTTCATGTTCCATTCAATTATTGATATTCGTTGTTGGAAACCTTTTTCTGGCCTCTTTATTCTAGGCTAGTCCATTTGGCTTGTTATCTCTCAAACCCTAGATTAATTGTACCCTAATAAGGCCTTGTTAGAGGATGTGAGTTGCCTTTGTTTGCTTGATTGAGCCTTGTATTTAAGAAGATCCATCCTCTATTAACTTATCTTGTCACCATGATCCTTGAACCTAACATACCTCTCATAGGTGACTTATCTAAAGCGAAGCCTCCCATTGGTGAAATCCCATAAAGAGGAGGTAGTAGCTATGGTTACAGTGGGCCACACCTCATTATTGTCCCTTAGTCTAGTTTTTCTCTTGTATGGTTACTCCTTACAATACCTACTAGATTTTGAGTCAACATATCCAAGATTTCCATGTAGAGCATAATAATGGATATAATTTCACCAGAGAGGGTTAGGAAATGGGGCCTATCAGAAATAAAAACTAGTGTTTGCTAAGTGTCAACATTAGAACACATCTACTTTTCATCAAGTGCCTTAAATAGAGCCATACACCTTCTTTGAATTGTAAAACCAATCATGAAGGCATGTTAGAGGTTGGTGGAAAATTCCTCTCATGTAGTTATTGAAGCATGGGATGGGGATTAGGATTGTCCTTAAGAGAATCATAAGATTCGTACATTCCCAAAGTTAGAAGTAATGTTGGTCATATTTTCACCAATCCTTTCATTCTAATGACTAAGGAATTCATTCCAACTTCCACCTAAATAATTTTATGTTGTTGATGTTCTGTTCATGGGCTATCCATGGGAAATTTTTGAAATATGACTATAATTAGCACCATTTTTAGAAAACTACAAACTTGAGATGAAAAAGTGATGATTGTAAGTGGGCACATAGGTTGGGAAAGTGAGTAAACCTTTACCCACTATATATTTTTTTCATTTTAAATGCTTGAGAGCCAAGAATTATTAGGTAGGAAATTCTTTGAAAACATATGGTAGATTGGGCTCTTTATGTACACAAAGAAGAGCACTATAAGGGAAGGGTACCCTAAGGGACTATTGAGCGAAAAATGTGTTAGGCCGTCCTTGTGTTGCGTGTGAAATAAAAGAGAGCTCCTTGGTTGTTAATGGTAGAGGAGATGCATGTAATTCTCTGTGGTGAGTAGATTAGCCAAGCATGAGAGCAAATGAGTAGGTCTGAGAGATAGAGAGAATATTGTAGTTTCTCCCTCCATCTTGATAGCCTTGCAGTATGGCTTAGGGGTGATATCTGCCATTGATACCTACAATTGGGTGCAAAAACACTCTTACACAACCAATTTCTTAGACTTTCTTGTGGTAAAATATAAGTTCCTTATGTTACCTATGAATATGTAAAATTGATGTTTATTTTCTGTTATGAAGTGATTATTTTATGCATGTGCATGTGATTTATAAATTTTCATGGATATTTCACTGCAACATATCATTATGCAATTTATTACCATAGATCTCAAATTTTTTATTACTAACTTGGTGCTCAAATTTATGGAAATAATTAAATCTGAAATGAAAGAATAAGCAAATACACGCACAATCCATATAAATAAACACAAGATGTGACATGGGAAACTAAATATAAGAGAAAAACTAGCTAAATGGTGAGGCTTATGCTCTACTCTCTTTTTTCTTAGCTATGAAATGCAAGTGCAAGGACAGGGTTACTCACTATAAGTTTTCATGGACACTGTGGTTTAAGTGACCACTACATAATCTCCTACCTCCTCTATTATGCTTTAATATCCCACTCCAACATGCTCTACTCAACTATGGAACAATAATAATACAAAAATAATAGAATCCCTTCTCTTCCTAGTGACCCAATGTCTAACATAGATTGATAGTCATCTACAATTAAGGTTTTTGCATGCCTCAAACCTCAATTAGTCTTAAGGTTTTGGACCCTCTAGAATATTCTTGAAAGTCCACATGTGAATAGACCCACATGTGTGATTAATTGGGGCTAACATGGCATCCATTTGATACCATGGTGTTCAATAGGGTAGGTCAACTTGTGGGAGGCATAACTTTCACATACAAGCTCTGACTGAGGTGATTTTCACATGGTTGGAAATCTTACCCCCTGCCTTTGTCTCTACATCCTCTGCTTCCTGTCCTTTATTTACTAGTGGATATACTTCCTTTTAATGGTCAAGATCAAGTACAAAACTTAACCATTCAACCACAAAGTTTTCTTTTGGGCTAGAATGATCAATATTTGGATCCATAACAAATTATTTCCAAGGTTCCTGCTAGAACATCTTCCTTCAACGAAAAAGTTCACAAAAATATATATTCTTACCTAGAATAACAACCAAGGGTTTCCTTATTGCTCTTAAGAATGAAGGATGTCTCATAATCATAAGGCTTCATGGCATATGACTTCCTTCACCTTCACAAATACGGTTGTGCTCAAGGGTTCTTGGCTTGTGCCTTCCTACAATTAGTGTTTACATGGCCTTGTTCCACATGGTTTACCATTTTATGCCTTGAAAACTTGTAAGTAATAGTATCCAGGTGTAGAAACTGTTGAGAAATCTAGGGAAGAGAGTTGTTTAGTATCTTATTACAAATTTATTTTTCTTTGACAAGTTCTTGTGATGTTTCTTGCATTAATTCATCATTATTATTATTAAATTCTATTTATCCTCGAGATAAATGTCAAACAAGAAGATCACAAGCACAACAAGAACACAAGATGTAGGCACAAGGCTAGGGAAAAACCCCAATGAAGTGGAAAACCCAATCAACTCTTTCTCTAGTAGATTTAGATCAATGTTGAGACAAACTTCACCCTTTGACAAAAGTCATAGGTTCCCTCCATCCTCCAAGTCATTCGTCAACTAAAATCTTATTTCTTCTTTCCTGCAACATCTGTAATTTTGTCCCTTGCATCCTCAGTCCCTGTAATTGGCTTCAAAATGAACGTGTGACAAAAAAATCATGATTTTACTTCTCTTTAGCATGACAAACTTCTCCTTTTATCTTCGCTTAGAAATTTCCTTCTTGTATAGGCTTTCACATTCCTTCTTGTCTCAACTCGAATTGTAGATCAAAAATTGTTATACTTCCTTCACAATAGGCATAACACACTTGGGTATTTATAGTTGTTCGAAACTCCAATACGAGGCCGACTTGTCAACTTCATTGAGGCCAACTTGTAAATTTATTTGAGGTGGATTTTAAGATTAGGAACTTGACTTTGGAGGAGGAGTAGAATATACATAAACTATTTTTTCTCTTTGATTCAAGGATCCCAAGAAGTGTCTAGAATATAACAAATAATGACAATGACCCAAGATATAATCCTAGAAGCCTAAAATGGAGGCTTTAACCTATTGACCATTGACCCAAACATGAAACCCATGCTTTAATAAGTCAATCTTTCTTTAATAAAAAAATCTTTTTATTTTTCTATTACATCATGACTCAAATACAATTATGAAGACCGGCACTAGTTACATTCTTCAACATAAACAAGCAGTAAATGCCATGTCACTAGTCACTAAACAAACCCTAGGATGGAAAACCAAGGACTTGACAGGCTTCCACCTAAAGCCACCACCTTAAGAAAGGGCGTGTAAGTAGCTACAACAATGTGTAGAATAGCTCACAAAATCTTGACCCAAAAAAGTGTCGTTTGATGCCTCAAACTAGCCCTAAAAGGTTTTGAACCCCAAATCACCAAATTGGGACATGCCCCTAAATGGGCCCTGCAAGTCAATATCTCTAGTTTTTCTACCAAGAAAGTAATAAGATAAATAACAAATTATATAATGATCCATTCCAAATCAAGGTGGGATTATGTTTGCTATTATTACTACATTTTGGTTCTTCACACATACACATGCACTATATTAAATTATGGCCCATCCTAGGAGGCTTCATTAATTGTTATTATCAATATTTGGTCTATGTCAATAAAAAATTAGAAATTCATGGTCATAACTACCCGTCTACGGGTTGAGATTACTAAAGGGAGATGTTACATTGTGGTATCAGAGCCATAGCTTATAGCATTATGGTTTTGTGTGCCAAAGTTAGACTCTACGGGAATAATTTATAGGTTTAATGTAAAGTGTTTCAGAAAATTTTCTAATGAGAATAGTTTAGATACAAGAAAGGTTGAAGCCTTCCATTACTAGATTGATGACTTCAATTGTCGTATGATTTCACTATTAGAACATATGTGCAATTTACGATGGTGTCATGGATGTGAATCATAAATTACAGAGTTTGGCTTCATGGTAAAATGAACAATTTGTGAAGCCTATAAAATGTTTAATTATATTAACCAACAAAGGCTCAAATTGCCAAATAATGAGTTCATAACCATGTTTAGGGGCAACATGAATACCATGGATGGCCTAAATTAAATCGAGCGGATCATATTGATTATTGAAAGTGTGTCATGGTGTTTAGGGATATTGGAGGAAAGAAGATAATGGAATGCTACAAATGTCTTGGATTATATCTACTTGCCAAATCAATGGTTGATAAGTCATTATTAAAAATCTATGAGAAAGGGGGGCCAATGGGATGAGTTATTGTGAACAACCAAGATTCCATCAACAAATTACATCAATAATAACTAAGCTACTCTAATAGGGTTGGTGTTCATCAAGAGTTCATGGTTTTGGAAATGTCATGAAAAACTGTTATTTAATTAGATAAGCAAATTTATAGTGGAAAGATTTTCACATGGATGTGTAAGTGTGTAGGTGGTACATGTAACTTGGGCACAAAGAATCCAATTTAATATGGAAAGGGAGATATACAACCCAAATCCCATCATGTCATTTGAGAAAAAGTATAATGGAGAGAACAACAAATATTACACAGGGGGATGAGATCTAGGTTCCAAATCTCATCACGAAAAATAAGGAAAAGGTATGTAGGAGAGAGAAGCAAGTGCTTAGGATTTAATTAGGGAAGTAGATCTACAATTGAGATTGGTTTACATGACTCCCTTTCACTTGTGTTAAAAATTGTAACGTAGTCTCCATGAATAGGACTCCTACAATTCACTGAGGGCCATGTTGATATGAAAGGAGGTGATGTCGAGGGTAATTGTGATCACATGGTTAGGCTAGAAGATGACATATAGGAACCAATTCCACATAACCATACCATTTAAAAAATGTTACCAAATTAATGAAAAATTTAATCTCAAAACAAGAATTCTAGCCCAAAATACCCCAATTTTTGTGCAAAAAACATGAAAAAACACCCTGAAATCAAAAAGTGGTGATGTTCCATCACCCTTTTTTTAAGGTTAAAATTCCAATATTTTTAAGCCATGACATTAAAAACCAAAATCATGATCATGGAAAACCTTAAAATTTCAACAGTTTTCAACCATGATGTTAAAGATCAAATAGCATAATTGTGAAAAAACCTTAAAATTTTGACATTTTTCAACAGTGGAATTAAAACCAAATATCATGATTTAAAAAAACCTTAAAATTTCAACATTTTTCAACCATGAAATTATAAACCAAATATCATGACAAAAAAACCCTACAAATCAACACCTAAATCAAAGAGTAGTTCTACTAAGAGCATTTTTTAAAAGGCTAAAAATATAGCTCTTTTGAGATCTTAGTCTAAGAAAGCTTGACCCATTTTCAATAGAACACTAAAATTACAATATTTTTTAAATATGGTTTATCAAATCATCATGAATGCACAAAATCATGAAAAGCACCCTTTAAAAAAAATGGTGTAACGTAAAATTTTCTTATTTTTTAATTTAAAATATGAAAATTTTATTTTTTTTAAAACAAATTAAATAAGTTTAAAAAATATATTTTCCAAGCCAAAAATATTTTAAAAAAATCAATACAAAATAATTAATTAATACAAAAAATTTAAGGTAATTTGAAAACAAATTTAAACAAAATTAAAAAAAAAAATGCAGTGAATTTTTAAAAAAATATTTCAAAAAAAACAATAACTAAAAATTGTAAATAATAATAAAACAAATAAAGCTTAAAAATACACATATTCAAAAAAAAAAATTACTAATACCACTTTACAATGTCCTTTTTCGACATCCCATTAAGTATCTTTAACTATGATTTGGGCTAGTTGTATTGCGGTTGGTGCTCCTTGCTATGTCCCTTTTTATGTGAGTTTGGGTTGCTTTTTCCAAGCCCATGTTATACTGTATTTGTAAACTCGAATTCCCACTTATTCCTTTGCTTCAATTTTTGCTCAATTTTGATAACATATCAATAAGCGGCTCCTAGTGAGGAGATATCCAAGAAACCCATCTCCATTTGGAAATACTTGTGTATACTATACCATACTTTAGAACAAGGTGCCACTTGGAGTGTATGCTACCCACCTTTTAACACAAGATATGGAAAATGTTGGTGTACTCTAGCACCATCTATTCTCTCTCTTGTCACAAAATTGTCCATCTTGTGTCCTAATCATCATAGTTCCATACATGGTAGATTTCCTCCTTGAGGGCATCAACAAAAGCTTTCCAAGTGGGTCTTGCCTTGAATATCATATATTCATCTTTCTTGTGTCTCTCCTAGTAACTTTCCCACCAATCGTTGACATGGGGAAGGGATTTCAAGAGCACAAAGATGATACTTTGATTGCTGGACAAAGTAATAGCCCTTTAACATACTTAACATTTATCCAAAGCATATATATCTAATTGGCCTTCAAAAAAAGGGATATCAAAGTTAACGTGTGCCTTGGAGGGTGTCACACTTCCAAAATTGCCACTTGTTGAAGGTGCCTTAAATGTTGTTGGAAGTTATTGAAGTATCTAGGTGAAATTTCCCATCATCTCGTCCCTTGTCTATCATCTCGTCCCTTTATCGTGTGAGTGCTTCCTCGAATAACAATTTGATTGAATCTCTTACTCCATCATCTCTCTTTTATTTTACCATGAAAGACCACATGGATTGGCAAGAGTGATTGTTCCCAAGTGAAACTAGGTCAATACCCAACTCTCTATACCCTGACCTCGTTGGGGACACACATTAAGAAACAATAAGGAGCATAATGCTCTGATACCGCTAATTTGGGTTATACAAGGAATGAAATGAAATGCACACATAGAGAAATATAGCTAAGAACATAATAATATAGTGAAAATCCAACTTCTATTAATAAACAAAATAGAAGAATATTGTAGAATGCAAACTGGTTAGAATGGTGGTAGTTATCTTTGCAAGAGAGACAGAGAGATGGTGACTACACACATTCAAAAAAGCTATTACAAGAGGTTGAAAGAATGGCATTTTAACATAAAGAAAGAACCCTGTAGGTCCAAAATGCTTACACTAGAAGAAGGTCCAAAATGCTTACCCTAGAAGATGAAACATCAAAATGTTTTACCAAGGTGATTAGTTGGTACATCAACTTCCAGGGGGCACAACTTTTGTATGCAATCTTTGTTTGGGGCACATAGTAACTTGTTGGAAAGAAATTTCCAAGGACTACAACTTTCAATTCGGGCTAGGGCATGCCATGGCATCCCTTCATCCTCCAAATAGCTAGAAAACATCTTTTAGGGCTTCAAAATGGTTGAGGAAGTTTGGGACTCATAAAACCATAGAAAAAATGCCAAGAAGGTAGAGAATCATTGAGTTAGTGGAAGAGGTGGGTGTCCATAGATATCCACCTAGATCATTGGGTCCCTCTAAGTTTTCCAAATCTAGTGTGGGGACTTACTTGTTCACTCATAGAGGGTTAGGTGTCTTACTGCACACTCTCTCCTACCTGTCATGAGCTTATTGACTTGCATGGTGGTAGTGTTGACTGAGAGACAATCCACCTAACTCAAAATACTTAAACTAGGTTAAGCTAGGTTAGAAGGGATGTAAGTGTAGATGGATAAATCATCCAATGAGGTGCACAATTGGTGGGTATCATTGGTTTTATTCTCATAGTGTAGTGGAGGCCATGACAATAGTTAAAAGCCACTTAAGATGATCAATTTGTAGCTATACTTTTTCATATTGTACCTAAATCTACATAATTAAATTGACATCAATTGGAGCTACATATTACCATGAAAATTAGTGAGACAATATGACACTATTAAATAAAACAGTATTGCAATGTTTCTATATCAAAAATAGTGCTTCAACTTCAATAGGTATCCAAGTAACCTAAAACTATACAACTCAGGGAAGTGCTCATTTTCTAATCAATCCATTTAATGCTGAATACTATTTTCATGTTATAATTCCAACTAATCATGCACGTTTCACACTTTTTTGAGTTTGGATAGGATTATCATATGCTCTTATTAAAGTAAGAGTGGATACAAGTTGTGACTATAGTTTGCAATACCAATGTATCTTCAATTTTCAAGTTAAAGGTTGTTAATAATATGCATATGATTTTAACTATATCAAACAATGGAAACAATATTGTATATACTTTGTAAAACACCACTAAAATGAGACAAAATTTGGCTTGCATTTAGATTTAACTAAACCAAAGCAAACTCAATTCATCCTTGGTGCGAAACTCAATTAATTCCTGGTGCGCTACAGTAGAATTCTGGATCTATACCAAGGTGTTGTTTTTCCTAAAATGGATGTAAACAACAATAATTTGCTCCGTGTAACTTTGTTGTGCCTCCATGCACATGTTTTTACTTAATATAATTTCCCAATTACCTATATATATAACCTCTTATTCCAACCAAACCTTGTTCTTCCTAAACATAAAAATTGAAGTATATGTTAAAACCCACTGGTAACATATCAACTTTGACATTAGATGATACTTCAAAGTAATGTGTGAATACTTCAGATTCATGTAACTAAGGAAAGTTATTGAGATAAGTATATGATGACAGATGTATAATCTTCTAGATTAGTAGATAAGTACTTAACCTTAAATTGTTGCTTATAAGATGAATAATTACATGTCGATGTATGAAAAAGAAATAGAAACAATGCAAGATTATGATGTACACGTATAGTAATAAACATACATTAAAAAAAGCATTGGATAAATAATCTTTATTTATGTGTTTGCAAGAAAAATAAATGAAAATTTACCAATTTGAAAGAGAAGGACTTAATGTCTAGTCATGCAGTGCAATCAATATGCAAGTAACATTTTCAAGAGGTGAAGAAAGAAGATATAAAAGGATGTGTTGAAGCCACAATAAAAGAACGGTGAAGAGATAAAGGAAGCCAAATTATGAATATTTCATATGTTTAGTCTTTCTTATATGTAAAATTTAAATATGGCAATATTTGGGTATTTTCCCTTTTTAGTATAGAGAGGTTATCAAAGTGTTGTAATGATTTCAGTGGCAATGAAACAATGGTGTTCGATATTTTTTGCATTTTCTTACTCTTTGCAACTTTTCATAGATATGTTAATTTATAATATGTATACCTAAAATTTAAGTATTATAAATACATGTCAATACTCATTTTGACACAATAGTTTATGTATTCAAATGAATTATGTAATGTCTCTTTTGATTTAGGAAGTTAGTTACTTATATCAAGGCCTTAATTGTATTATTGTGATTCACCATCTATAAGAATTATGTAATATTGTTGCATTATGAATTTTGGACAAGTGGAGTTATTTACATAAAAACACACTATGGATTATTTTACATTGTTATAAATAATGTATGGTTTACTTCTAGCATGTTGATGTTAATTGAAAGATCTTGATACATGGATACCAAGTCTGATGATATGCTAATTTGTATTTGTGTTTGTGTGTGCACATCAATTGGGAGAATCTCGGGTAGTTGGGAGGTAGGAATAGAATTCTCCCCACCTAGGTGCAATTCCCACAAGTGACATGATGGATGTTTACAATGTTGAAATTTTAACTAGGTTTGGTCTTCATAATATTATGTAAAAATAAAAAAGAATTTATTTGAGTAAAAAGAAAAGTATTTTTTCCATGCCAAATTTGGACATTGAAAAGAAAAGAAAAAATTTGACATTAAAAAGAAAAGAAAATTTATTTTTTAAAAGTATATTTGTGTCCCCAAGTTGATGTTAAAAGTAAACATATATATCAGTCACAAGTAATTATCATGATAAAAAATTCTAGTTTGCAAATGAATTTCAGCATGGATCAAAGCTAGTTGAAGAACAAGTTCTATCTAGGTTGAGTTTGAAGAGTTGCCACGGATAAGTTTTGGGCTAGTTTACTGTAGTGAATATTGTGATCAGGCCGAGATAATCACAAGCCTAGTAGAGAGGGACAAGACCCTTATGAATACTAGAAATACAAGATGAGTTTAGGATGATAATTCTTGAAGGGCAGTGAATTATTTACACAGGCAAGGAAAGGGTATAACCATAGCAAACAAAGTTTGTATACTAGACCGAGCTTCGAATCTTACTCTCTGAAGTGTAACCAAAAGTTCAAGCCTATTCAAGATACACAATTCCTCCAAATGCAAATTGCCTATAACATCTAATTGGGAGGGTTACCTAAGCTTATGTTGATAGTATTCAAGTCAACCTATTAAACATTTTGAATATATCTCTATGACATTTCTCAAGTATGATAAGGATTATTGGTGCAATGATTATTGTATTTTCACAAATAAACTCCCTTGATAATAAACAAAAAATGATGGATGACTCAATTAAGAAAGGTTAGTACATTGCTTTATAATCTTAATAAAAGGTTTTCTATATCTACATACGTCACTTGCCTCTCCTTAAGCCTTGAAGATCAATGTATCCCTTATTGAAGTCGTACATAACTAAGTGCTAGTATAATGACGTTGTGATAAGAATGTTTCTTGGATGACTCTTAAAATCTAAAGTTCAATATCGAAACTCTAGTTAATCAATTGTAATAAGACAAAGTGGGTTGGAAAAGAAATCTTAGTAAATCCTAGAACCGATATATAGAGAAGCATGTTCTGATGATCTGGATTATGATCTTTGTGTAGGAAAAGTCAAGTCCTTATGGTAGACCAAAGGTCTGTAACTGACGTCTGAGACCACTATTCTTATATCTTTGTGGTCCGAGTTCGTACCTTTGAAAGGAAGACTAAATTTGAGTCTATGTCCTTGATGATTAGCCTAATTATAGTTCAAGAAGACATTTCATAGATCTAGATTATGAGCATAGTTTTGTGATCAAATCAAAAGTCTATGATGACATATGAATCCTAAGAAGTCCAAGTAATATCCTAAGGTGATCAAGTTTGTGATCAAATCAAAACAAAATAAATTGCAAGGAGTTGATCTAATATCTCTGAAGAATTTTTTAATTTTAGCACCAGACTCAAAGGAAGAAATGGAGGACAAGCGAGGTAGGAATATTACTGTTGGGTAAAATTAATTGCTTAATAAACGAATAAAACAACTAATCTCCTAGACATTAATTAGAGCGTCTTTTTATTTCAAGGTAATCGGCAAAATATATGCATAACAATACCAACAAATAACACTGGTTCTATATGATTGTGCTCTCTACTATCAAGCTCATTTACCAAGAAATAAAATGTAAGACTTGAATAATAAAACTAAAATTAAAAAGAAGAAAGTAAATGACAGGAAAAACAATTATGCTAATCACATAACTTGAATCATTGCTATATTAAACCACACATTATTGAATTGGAAATTTAATCTATTGCACTCTAACAGAATTCAAATGCTAATCTAGAGCAGAAAATTAAATGAAATCTAGAGATTAAATGAAATAACAAATCTGGAAAATGCAGCAAACAACAAATTAGTTAAAAGAAAGGAAATCTACTTTAAGGAATGACAATTGAAATTCAAATAAACAAACACACAACTAAACTACTCTAGATGTTCAAGGCAACACCTCGTCCAAGGTAGTGGGCCCAGCTGTGTAAGACTCAGTTCCGCCTTGAGAAGTAACTCATATCAAATTACAAATAATAGATGTAGAACTCAATGGATAAATTCCTTCATTAAAATATCTCTGATAAACTATTACAACAAAATGAAGTTCTTAGCTTTGCCTGAAATTCCACAATTGTTCATCTCTCATCTCTTATCTATTCTCCTACATCCTATCTAATAATTGTTCATCTCCTATCTCTTAATTATCTCTCATTATCTCCTCATTATCCTTCAATTCTCCTCTAATTCCCCTCATATTATCCTCTTCTCTTTGATTTTTGTTCTCATTTAAATACACAGAGAGCAAAGGGAAGTTACAACAAAGATGATTTCCATTACAAATTTGGATTGTACAAAACGAATTGATAAGCAAGATCCTATATGAAAGATCTTTCCATCAACATTCAGTAGGAACAAGTCGAATTTGGTATTGCAATTGGAAGAATTTGGAAAACGACTGCAACAATAAATTTGAGAAAATCGTCTTCGAAGAACCTTCCGTTTCTCTTAATACAGACCGAATTTTGGCAAACTCCTCACTACAAAACTAATTCGGTCCGTTATGGACAAAACCGATGTTTTAAATTTTCTAGATTCTCCTTCATTTGTCTGAAACGTCCAATGCAAAACTGTCACTTCTTATTCCAACGAATTTCTGAGTTGGAATATTTAATTGTGAGTTGGAGATCAAATTTGCAATCTGGAAAAGATCTTGGAGGCTAAAATCATGAGTGATGTTACAACAAATACATTAGTAAACCATTATTGGAAAATCATGCATAATAATCATCAATTTATTAAAAATAAAGGAGAAAAATAGTATTTATCCATAAGAGCATAAATAATTATAAAATGGAATTATATGATAAATTATGATAAATGACGTGATAAAGAATAGTAGAAATGAGTGAAATAGACGTCAAAAGTGATAATAATAATGACAAATTAGTGGCCCAACATACCCCCAAATTGAATATGATGCATGTCCTCATGCAACCCCAAAGCCTCTGTATTAAGCAAGCTATGATACAAAAATGTTCATCCCAACTCATGAAATTGATAGAACAGATGAGTTCTTCCTCAAATAATGAATATTCAATTTTAGCAATGTTGATGAAGGCGTAACGATTTTCACATTGACTTTCAACCATATGTATATGAAGTTGCAGCAAAATATGATATAAGTAACGACAAACTTCATTAACCATTTTCTCAAAAACTACAAACCAAATTTTGCTGAAATTTGGCAAGAAGATTTCTACTATATTAATGCTCCAAAAAATCATGTCATTTCGATGCATGGAGCATGAGATATAAGCAAAACGGTTGTAGGTGATAGTGCGTGATTTCTGAAATTTTACAAACTAATTTAACTTGAAATTTTCTGGGTTTGTGTATTTTAATGATACCTCTTTGCTATCTAAAAATCACAAGAATTCTGTTCATAGTTTTAAAGGTATGCACAAATCAATTTCTGCATTGTATAAAAATGAAATTGTATGCCTTAAATGAGAAAAAAAGTAGAAAACATCCATCATGTGTAGCAATTCCTCCTCCAAACTGGAGAATTAGCATGCCCTCATGCAATACTAGAAAACAAATTGAGGTGGTTGCTACAATTGTGGTTGAAATCTATGCTTGGTGTAAAACAACATGGAATAAGAGAGGTTTGAGAATGAATAAGGAGATCGATGGATGATGGCATGATCATAATAAATAAATGAATGAAAGTAACACTCCCCCAAAGTGAAAGCTTCTATGTCTCTGAAAAATGGGAAGTCGTAAAGATGTGGAATGAATGATGATAAATAATGCTCAATGGAATTTCATTAAATTCTCCTAAACTTTTAATAAATCAGAAACTTATGCTATTTTATCTCAAGTTTTACCTCCGGAAAAATGTGGAATGACATGTACGGATTGGGATTTGTTGAAGCTGATGTTGGCTAAGATGATGTTGAAAGTGATGCAAAAGGTGGAAGCCATGCAAGCGCATCCTGTCTGTGAGTTGCTCAAGCCTCTTCTGTTAGTTGCAATAGTGTGGACTCGCTGCGAATAGAGTTTCCCCCATACTTGTTGCTCTCCTATAAACAATTCACTACTCTGTATGTAATTTTCTTGAATCCACAGTTTTAGTTTTGAACAACAACAGATAAGCCGCATGCAAAAATTTCAATCAGAAAAAACCTTTGTAAAATGCAATAATAATATTTTTTCAAATCAGCAAGTTATGGCGGAGTTTGGTAATTATTACACACCCTATTCCATAATGCATATCTTCCCCCCACAAATTAGAAAAGGGCGTCCATGACCATAAGGCACAGGAAAAAGGTAAAGGATGTTGAGGGTTCATAAATGTAGGCGACCAATCAAATAAAAGCGGCGTAAAATACGACAAAGGCAATTAAAGCATTACACATCAAAAGATTTGAAATACCCAAAAAAAGAATAAAACAAATATTAGATCATTATGTAAATAGATATTTACCTTAGGTGGAAAAGTGACGAATGCATGACTGGTGATAAATGTTAATGACTGGTGGTAGAGTGATTGGACAATAATGATATAATGCGTATAAAGATATAGTTTACCATGCATGTTGGCTAATTGAATTAGAAATGTTGTTCAAATGGTAAATTCTCCTTTAAAAATGAATCCATAGGGGGTAATAGGATAGAGAGTATTTGACAGTGTAACATAGTACTTCAATACCACAAGCAGAGCCACTGCTGCTAGCAGACGTTCATAACCTCGACATGGTTGCTTTTTAACCCCAAAAATGAGCCAAAGTCGTCCATTTAGTAGTTAGATGGTTTTCTGTTTTTTATTGCTATAAAGAGACCACTATGCTGGCATGGTAACCAGATAATCATAGTGCCATTCACAAGGACATAACAAAGTGATCAGGTTGGCTCGTGATGAGATCCCCTGTCTTTCTGATGGTTTTAACTACCAAGAGGGTCATTACCTTAGTGTGGTGGCCATAATGGAATGTCACCTGTTACACCCTTATGATCATGGTAGGCTGGCTCGTGATGGGACCCCCTATCCTCTTTAAGACAATGCTTGTACAATTTTCATATTTTTATATTTGAATGCTTTTTATTGTAAAGAGAGAGAGGCTCATTTATTCCTTAAGAGTCATGGATGGCCTAAGAAGTAAAAAAAAAGCCAATGAAACTTATGATTTCCCCCCATATCATCATATCAAAGGGATTTATCCATTTGAAAGTGTAAAAGATAAACTAGCATGGTATTAGAATAATAAATCATTTTATGATGTGTCCAAAGAGAAGATATTCAACCAGTCATTATATAGGTGCACCATGTCAGCTTCGAAATGAAGATGACCATCAAAAGGTTTTATGAGTCATAATGGTATTAATATTACTGTTTTTCTTTATCTTAGGCGAAAATCCAATCAAATGGTTTTTTTATTCAAAACATAAAAGAGAAATAAAAATGACAAAATCACTGGCAATGAAACAGTAAATAGAAATCATAGTTACTCATACAAAAACACAAAAAGCATTGTTCAATTGATTGAACAACAATTGTTCAATCGATTGAATAGCAAAATCGAAAAGAAAAGCACGCAAATGTGTTTTTCAATTGATTGAACAACAACCGTTCAATCGTTTGAACAACAAAAGTGTTGTTCAATCGATTGAACAACAATCATTCAATCGTTTGAACAACAAAAATAAAACACGCAAAAGTGTTGTTCAACTGATTGAACAACAATTGTTCAATTGTTTGAACATCAAAAGTAAAAAACGCAAGTGTTCTTCAATCGATTGAATAGCAATTGTTCAATCGTTTGAACAACGAAAATAAAACACGCAAAAGTGTTGTTTAGTCGATTGAACAATAATCGTTCAATTGTTTGAACAACAAAAATAAAACACACAAAAGTATTGTTCAATCGATTGAACAACAATAGTTCAATCATTCGAACAACAAAAATAAAACACGCAAAAGTGTTGTTCAATCGATTGATCAACAATCGCCAATCATTTGAATAGCAAAATAAATCACGCAAAAGTGTTGTTCAATCGATTGAACAACAATCGTTCAATCATTTGAATAGCAAAAATAAAACACGCAAAAGTGTTGTTCAATCGATTGAACATCAATCGTTCAATCATTTGAACAACAAAAATAAAATCATTTGAACAACAAAAATAAAACACGCAAAAGTGTTGTTCAATTGATTGAACAACAATTGTTCAATCATTTGAACAACGAAAATAAAACACGCAAAAGTGTTGTTCAATCAATTGAACAACAATCGTTCAATCATTTGAATAGCGAAAATAAAACACGCAAAAGTATTGTTCAAACAATTGAACAACAATCGTTCAATCATTTGAACATCAAAAATAAAACACACAAAAGTATTGTTGAATTGATTGAACAACATTCGTTCAATCATTTGAACAACAAAAATAAAACACGCAAAAGTGTGGTTCAATCGATTGAACAACAATCGTTCAATTATTTGAACAAAAAAAATAAAACATGCAAAAGTGTTGTTCAATCGCCAACGGAGCGGAAACTACAACTTTGAAGAAAACAACACTTGAAACCCAAAAACATTAGAGAAATTAGAAAATAAACAACACTTTATTTGAAAGCAGTAAATAAATAAATAAATAAAGTTACAACAACTATGATGTTATTTCCCAAGGGAATGTTAATTTGTCAATGGAAAAAAATGATTTCTTGGAAAAATGTTTTGGCAGTAGTGACATGAATCTTCAAATGGAAATCAATTCTCCATTTCTTCTGTTATGAATATGTTAGGTAATGAATTGGATGAAATGTCGTTGTTTCATTAAAATTTCTTTCAAGAATCGCTTGTTCATAAATTGACCTTCTTTATTCTCCTAGGACCTGCAAAAACGAGTGTCTACCTGTAATAAAACATCAAATCATGGAGAAAGAGAGGTGATCAAGCTCCCCTAATCCAATAATTGTGAAAAAATAACAAGTAGTTACTCTGTAAAACAAATCTATGGAAAAAATAACAAAGTAAAATTAATTTATTACCTGCGGGAGAACAGTGGCTAATCATGCTAACCTGCAGTGTTTTAATCATAATTTCTTCGTTTTTCGTCCAATTTGAGTGATTCCAAAGCCAAATGAAAGTAAATTTAGAGGTATATCTCCAATAGAAACATATTTTTTAAGTTTCATGAGATGATCTATCAATTTTTTTTAGAACAACCTGCATAACAGAGTCATTTTTGATTTTCTAGCTTAGACCAACTGTTGATATTTTAAGTATCACTTCTTCGTTTAATGACGGAGTGAGCTGATTCAAATTGGAAATAAAATTATATTCATTTATTTATGTCCAATAGAAATAGGTTTTGAAGACAAGAAGAATTGATGGGTCAAATACGCAAGTGAACAATTGGAAAAACAAAGTTTTAAAAGTGTAGATTTACGATTAAGAGTCAGTGTTTTGGTCATAACTTCCTCATATGATATTTAAATCGAGCGATTCAAATTACCTTGTAAACTATATTACCATAGAAACATGTTTTAAAAATATAGTCATTTAGGCCTGCAAAAATTGACTGTCCCAACTCTGTTCCTGAGTTATCTACTAGACACCCTGTCAATGTTTTGGTTATAAGTTTGTCATTTCAAATCCAAATGGAGTGATTCAAATTGGGTTGGAAAGTAGACATCAAGGGATACTTAGGATGGAAACAGGTTTTAAAAATATTCCATTTTTTTTTATTTCAAAACATGATTGTCCTGACTGTGTTTTCAGAATTTTCACTAAGCCTGCAAGCAAAAAACTATGATTTTCAAGCAATTTTTCCAAATTGGTGATAAAAATGAATATGAGTGTTTGCAGAACTGTTATTTTCATTACAATTCATCTACATACACAAATAAATTAAAACATTTATCACTGATGTTGATTTCCACAACGTATTGCAACAAAAACAACTATTTTTACATAATAATAAAAATGTATTTATTTTTTGTCTTTCTTATTTATTTATTTTCTACTCTAACCTACTCTTCTTTGAAAATTGAATATGCTTATGTATAAGAGTACTTCCAGTGGAGCCATTTTCGAAATAAGGCCTCCAGTATATAGCCATTTTCGAAATAAGACCTCCAGTATATACATACCCAAATTTGAAAAATGCATGCTAATAAATAGTAGGGTATGAGAAGCCAACTTCCCTTGAAAAGATGGTATAAAAAATTGTTGAAGTATGGAGTGATGTTGCAAACAAATGTTGGAGTAAAACCAATCTTCAATATATCCTTTAATTTCTTGATTTCCCATAGCTGTCATATCATGAAGTTCTTGAATTTTTAAAACGGTTTGTTGATGCAGACTAGAAGAAACCTCATTTTCTTTCATAACTTCTACAATTTTTGGATTTGAAACATTCCCAATCTCAATATAAGTTTTCTGCAATGGTGTATGTGAGATAGAATGGGTGGGAAGGGTAGGTAAATTTTTCATTTCAACACTGTAAGCATGTTGTACTGGTTTATTATGATGAGGGTGTGGAATGAGTTAAGCAGGGAATTGTGTAGGGCATGGAGCATTTTGATGACGTGGTTGATTGGGTTGTGTGGGGGGTTTTGATAGACAAGCGGGATGTTGTTGAAAAGCTGGAAAAGAATATGGATGATGTGTTTGTGCCACAAGATGTGGGGAGAGTATTCATGTAATCATAAGACGAAGCATGCCAAACTTGTAGACAAGATTGGTGGGGGTTATATTGAGATTGACATGGATGCTCTAACACATGAGTATTCCATAATGGACCATGCAAGTAAGAAAATGGAAAGGAAGTGTTTTGAACCATACATGTAGGCCATGATTTCCATGGTTGTGAAATTGTAGCAGCTTCTCCATCTATTTGATATGATGCTTCCATCTTAGATAAGGAAGAACAATTATCTATGGGATGCTCCTTTTTGTAATGAGGGAAAAACACTTCTTCAAATTCTATCTAATTTTTCTCAACCTGCAAAACATCCAATTGTGAATTCATAGAGCTAATAAAATCAATTTTAAAATGTTCAAATAAATCATTGATTTCAACTCCTATATCTCATGTTCTTGTAGTAGATTTGGAAAAGAAAGAAGAAACTTCTCTAGAATTCTTACCAGCTTTGGAGATTCCTCTTGAATACCTTATGCATAATTCACAAACATCATCATATGATAACTGAAAAACATCCCCTTTTCCCATTAGATTTAAGAGTTCTAAAAATTCATCTTTGATTCCAATGAGTACGAGTGTTTTTAAGATCTCTTTTTCCAAATGTTTATGCTTTGATTTTTGAAAGTTGTATTTAAATCGCTCTACATTGTCCTCAAATCTTTCATCTTCACCTTGTATCATATTGAAAATATCTTCACCGGCCTTGTAATAGACTTGGTACTTCTTCAAGAATATGTTCTTCATGTCCTCCCATGTTTGGATGCAGTTCCCACCAAAGCTCATGAACCATCAGAGAGCTACTCCTTTTAGAGTAAGAGGAAACACTTTCAACCTTTGATCATTAGTAAAATAATTATATCCTCTACAAAGTACTTCAAACTCAAATAAAAATGTATCTGGGTCTTCATTTGCCAAACCATGAAAATTTGGTAGAGCAGATGGGGGAATGATGTGCATTTGTGTCACTCCTAGATCTATGATAGGGAATTAAAAATAGCAATGTTAGTAATTTCTTACAAAAATAAAAGATGTTCTTCATGTGTTGCTTTGAGGCTTCTCCTTCAAATGTTCCTGTTAATTGGTTAGTGAAATGGGTGGTGCTTACATCACCACTTGAGTGGAATTATGAGATTTTTTCAAAATTCTACCTCTAAAATTCCTACTTTTATTAGTGCATGCTATATGACCTAAGCCTGACTACTGAGGGTAGACTCATCACTGGTTCCCCAGGATGCACACGTAGGTTCTTACCTTCTATCTTCAATATCCAACTCTCATGAAGTCAGGTATGCATCTACAACCCTATATTAGTGTGGTAGTGAAACTTGACTGTCTCCCTGACAACGGCGCCAAAATGTTGGGTAAAATTAATTGCTTAATAAACGAATAAAACAATTAATCTCCTAGACATTAATTATCAACCCAAAAATCATCTTTTTATTTCAAGGCAATCGGCAAAATATATGCATAAAAATACCAACAACTAACACTGGTTCTATATGATTGTGATGTCTACTATCAAGCTCATTTACCAAGAAATAAAATGTAAGACTCGAATAATAAAACTAAAATTAAAAAGAAGAAAGTAAATGACAGGAAAAACAATTATGCTAATCAAATAACTTGAATCATTGCTAGATTAAACCACACATTGCTGAATTGGAAATTTAATCTATTGCACTCAACAGAATTCAAATGCTAATCTAGAGCAACAAATTAAATGAAATCTAGAAATTGGATGAAATAACAAATCTGGAAAATGCAGCAAAAAACAAATTAGTTAAAGAAAAGAAATCTACTTTAAGGAATGAAAATTGAAATTCAAATAAACAAACACACAACTAAACTACTGTAGATGTTCAAGGCAGCACCTCGTCCAAGGTAGTGGGCCCAACTGCCCAAGACTCAACTCCGCCTTGAGAAGTAACTCAGATCAAGTTACAAATAATAGATGTAGAACTCAATGGATAAATTCTTTCATTAAAAGATCTCTGATAAACTATTACAACAAAATGAAGTTCTTAGCTTTGCCTGAAATTCCACAATTGTTCATATCCTATCTCCTAATTATCTCTCGTTATCTCCTCATTATCCTTCAATTCTCCTCTAATTCCCCTCATATTATCATCTTCTCTTTGATCTCTGTTTTCATTTAAATACACAGAGCAAAGGGAAGTTACAACAAAGATGATTACAAAATGATTTCCATTACAAATTTAGATTGTACAAAATGAATTGATCAGCAAGATTATATTTGAAAGATCTTTCCATCAACATTCAGCAGGAACAAGTCGAATTTGGTATTGCAATTGGAAAATTTTGGAAAATTATCGCAACAACAAATCTGAGAAAATTGTCTTCGAAGAACCTTCTGTTTCTCTTAATACATACCAAATTTTGGCAAACTACTCATTAAAAAACTAATTCATTCTGTTATGGACAAAACCCATGTTTCGGATTTTCTAGATTCTCCTTCATTTGTCTGAAACATCCAATGCAAAATTGTCACTTCTTATTCCAACGAATTTCTGAGTTGGAATATTTAATTGTGAGTTGGAGATCAAATTTGCAATCTGGAAAAGATCTTGGAGGCTAAAATCATGAGTGATGTTACAACAAATCCATTAGTAAACCATCATTGGTAAAATCATGTATAATAATCATCAATTGATTAAAAATAAATGAGAAAAATAATATTTATCCATAAGAGCATAAATAATTATAAAATGGAATTATATGATAAATTATGATAAATGAAGTGATAAAGAATGGTAGAAATGGGTGAAATAGGTGTCAAAAAGTGATAATAATAATGACAAATTAGTGGCCCAACTATTAATCCTTCAACTCTTCAAACAAACTAGAAATATATTGCTAGAAGAATGAGATGGCGGGCCTTGAAGATTTTGATTAATGAAGCATCTAGAGTTTGTAAATCTTAGCTAAGTTGTGAACAAGAAAAACTTAGGGTCAAAACCATAGTGTTAATGATTTACATTGAATGAAGAAGCCCTAACGATAGAAATGACATCATGCTGATGTGAAAACAAGAATGGTGAAAACTACAAGAAGTCCAAGATTAAGAGGGAGTTGACTTTTCTCAAAGATAAGTATTCTATAACTTTTCTCTTTGATTAATACTATAGTTATTATATTTATTTTTTAGTTAGTTTCTTATCCATGTATCCTTTGCTTGGTTGTAATAATTCTCCCTTGAATTCCTAGTGAGGATTGTAGGACCATAACAAAGAATGCCTAGACTTTGGAAAAATATGGAAGAAGTGGAAGAACGAAGCAAAGCAAGAGGATTTTCTAGAATTTTTACTTGAAGGACATTGTTCTAAGATAAAGGGAGTGAGCTATTCGAAGTATGTCTTGATTATGCCAAAGAGAATTCAAGATCTAGCGTGAAATAGATAGCAACATGGAAGTAATATTTGAGAAGGTTCTCCTAGAAAGATGGAGAGGATGATGTCAAGAAGTTTTCCTCAATTGTAAAAGGGGAGCAAGCTATTCTAAGTATGTATTTATTATACCAAAGAGAATTAAAGATCTAGTGTGAAATAGATAGCAACATGGAAGCAAGATCTGAGAAGGTTCTCCTAGAAAGAGGGAGAAGATCATGTCAAGAAGTTTGCCTGAGTTGTAAAAGTTGCCTCTCGTTTTTGAAGAACATGAAAAGAAGCCTCGTGATTGAAGAAGACTTTACACTTTGGGCTTGATTTAATGAATCAAGGATGATTCTATATGATTCATCTATGATGGAAGCTGAAGGACTCATGTGTCAGAGGGAGTAGCTATGAAGAGAGTATTACCTCTAGAGGGAACAATCAGAAAGCCTTGTTATGACCTTAAAGAAAATTGACCTCAAATTCCTTGATGATGGGTTGTTAGTGTAAGAGGTAATATGTAGTCGAAGTGATCTAAAATCATTTGTGATGATGGATCTTGTAAAGCTGCAAGGATTCTTAGATTCAGTTTGATTTATTGCCTTAGTTTGGGCCTCGTTATAATTTCTTGAATGAACAAGTCACCTTGTATGTCATAGGTTGAGTATATTACAGTTGGATTCAGAAGTTGAGAAGCAGTATGGCTTTAGATACTACTTTTTGGATTGTATGATGACAAATATTGTGATGAAAGGTGCAAGGAAGCTCGAGTATATCTCCATTGATGAGCCGATATTCTGCCAAAAATTATTTCTAGAGGGAAGTTTACGTACTTTTGGGACAAGATTAGGCTTGTGGAGAATAATTCTCTAATTGAGAGGGACTAATGATTGCATAATGGATATGGTTTTTCCCTGTGTCATGTACTTCAAACGGAATTAGGGATGTTATCCTTGTGTCAAGTACATTGACTAAAATTAGGGAGAATGGTTTGAAAGATTGGATAGCATCACAGACTGACAATATCCTTGTGTCATGTAATTTGACCTGATTAGGGAGGTTATCCTTATGTCAAGAACATAGGATTGATTACAAAGAATGGTTTGGTGTACTGACATTCTGCATGTGTCATTATACAATGACCTGATTAGGGTTGTAGTCCCTATGTCATTTTGATTGGAATTGGGAAGAATGGTCCGATGGACAAATATTTTATTGTGTCATTATATAGTGATTTGATTAGGGATGTAGTCCTTGTGTCATTTTGACTTGTATATGAAAATGGTCTGGCAGAGGACAATCATTCTCCCTGTGTCATTGTATAGTGACTTGATTAGGGATGTTTTCCCTATGTCACTTTGAGTGGGATTAGGGAAAATGGTCCTAGAATCTGAAGCCTCCTAGCATCATGCTCTGATCTCTTTCTAGAATGAACTTTTTTTGGCATCCTGCTCTAATCTCTTTCTAGAGTGAGCTTGTTTACTAGACGATGCTTATTTTCCATATGCCATGGGTATTGGCTGGGTTATGGCAATGTTGTTGATGCTGGTGATGATATTGATCATGATGCTTATCTTAAACTTGATAATCCTTCCTTATAGAATTGTCAATTTGAGAACATCTTGATAACCATTATGAATACCTTCCTAGTTAAGAGGGAGTATTGAAATTGTAACTAGGTTCGGTCTTCATAATATTATATAAAAAGTAAAAAAGAATTTATTTGAGTCAAAATAAAAATTGTTTTTGTCATGTCCCATTTGGACATTGAAAAGAAAATAAAACTTGAATTTTTAAAAGTATATTTGTGTCCCCAAGTTGACCAAGTCGGCCATCCATAAGTCAAGTCGGCTTAGCCTTTGGAGGAACCTTTTTAGGCATGGAAAACACTATATATTGACATATTTACTCCACCATTTGGCACTCATTTGGATCATTTGTTTAGAGGAGAACATCTAAACTTTCTATGACATATGAGCTTTCTATGACAAGATACTTTTGTAACATCCGAGCTTTCTCTGGCACTGTACTTCTGAGATATGTGATATTCGGTTGCATTGTACTTCTGAGATATGTGAGATTTATGTGACATTGTACTGCTATGATATGCAAGCCTTTTGTGGCATTGTACTTCTGAGATATGTGAGTTGTCTGAGGCTAATGTGAATTGTCTAAGGCACAACATCTCTGTGTAATGTGAGTTGTCTAAGGCATAAAATCTTTGTGTAATGTGAGTTGTTTGAGGCATAACATCTCTGTGGAATGATAATTATCTAAGACACTATTTCTTTTGTGGTTATGCAAGTTTCTAAGGCACTCTTTCTCTGTGGGATGTGGAATCTAAGGACAGGAATATGGAATCTTGTGACTAGACTTGTTTGTGCCAGAGTTTGGACTATTAATGGAGGTTTGACTTGGAACTTGGTCTACTGGTAAGGTTATATGTGACTTGGATTTCTCTTGTTGACAAAGATTCTATAAGGAAAGGATGGCTAGGTTTTCCCCTTGTAGGTTTTGGCCTAGCCACTAGCCTGATCTTCGGTGTCTCTTGTCTCTTGTGTACTATGATCTCTACTTTCTTTATGTTTTTAAATGTATAATTGCTTGATGACATAACTAAATAAAGTAAATGCTAAAAGAAAACATATATATCAGTCACAAGTAATTATCATGATCATAAATTCTAGTTTGCAAACAAATTTAAACATACATCATTGACATAATATGTATGTTCCTCATATGGAATATACAATGTTGTACCTATATATGGTTGGGTGAAAACTAACCTATAGGTTGGAAGGGGATTATGTGATAGTTGGAGAGCCATATTAGTGACTTGGTGATGTCAAAGACTCTAAATGAGTAATGGTATGATGTGCATTGTTCTAATGCATTTTGTATTAGTTTATATGCATTGTTATGGCCTTGGGTAAAATGCATGTTTTCAAGTAACATGACTTCCTGATTGGGAAGCTTAGCCAATGTATTAACACTTTTTCTTACGGGTTATATTTCTAGTTAGGGAAATAAAGTTGATGCTCCAGGATAGTCGAACATAGGAGGGATAGGACGTAGAGGATGTAAGTAGGTTAGGAAGGTAGGGTGTTAGGAGTAGGTGAGAGTGTACTAGGTTATCACATACCATAGTGCCTAACCTAGTTCTTGTTCCTTGTATTTTGTGTTTAACTTAATTTGATAACAATTAAGGAATTTTTTTGTATAATTTTTTTGTTGTGAATGACAAAATTCTTCTAGTAGGATTGTTATGTAATTGATAACTTCACTATAGATTAGGTGTGATGGTGGATGTTACTAGTACGTGCACGATATATGTATGTGCCAACTAGGCATACATACCTCACATGTGTACTCTAGTATTTCTATGGTATACTATTCTATATGAATCTTAAGGGAAGTTTATGTTAAATTAATGTTAATTAATACTTATGTTTTATTAATCACTGCTCATTGTGTTTGAATACTAAGTGGAACTTTATGTTAAAATGACACTAATTAATCCTTACACTTATTAATGATTAGTTAATGTGGTTGAATATGAAGTGCAACTTTATATTAAATTAGTCAAAGATTGTGATTTAATGTTGATATTGATTAATTAGGATAATGGATTCTTATGTGGATGTGTAAGTAAAATTAATAGGATTAATTTTGATGTAGTGAAACTTATAATAAATTAATTACTATGGCAAATGAGTTCTTACATGATGGATTGATTCTTGATTAAACCATTGTGAATATTATTTATTTATTTTTAATTGTGGTGGATTTTGTTGTCGTGTCTTATAATAGTGGGAAAACTCAAGACATGTAACTTAGGGACAATGAAGTTGGTGGGGCATTAATTAATGATCAAGATACTTGTTGGAGATTATTAATGATAAAGTAGATGAAGCATTAAAGGAGGGGGGAGATATTTTGAGAGAGGAGAAGGATAAGGAGGGGGTAGATAGTTGTCAAGGTTCATATTTTGGATTATTTTGGGAAGGGGGTGAATTTTTAAATTTTGGGTGTTGGATTTTTTCTTGTTTTGTAATTTGGTAACATTCGGTTGGAATTCGAGATGGTGCTTGGGCACTTAAAGGTTTAGCACGCACACTACGCGCTGTGGTTTTGGGGATTGGGCATGGAGGGCTAGGGAACCTATGGAAGTTTTATTGGGGATATGAATGGAGAGGTTGTTCTTAATTAGTTGGGTGGTAAATTTAGTCAAACAATTTCAAGGAGTAAAGGAAGGAAAGCAGCTTGAAAATCTAGTTACATACAGATTCTACAAAGCCTTGAGGTACTCTTCTCGCTAATTTCTAAATTTATTTTATGTAAATTCTTATATGTATATGTTGTTGGAAAAAACAAAATAAAACAAGACTCTATATATGTTGTTAAAATATAGATAAATATGTTGTTTTGAAAAGAAAAAAAAGTATATATGTAGAGTAAATGATTGACTTTGGTTTTGGTTCAAATCAATTCATTATAATCTTGAGGCCCCGTGTAAGGAACCTCATAAATCACTACAAATTATTGTTATGGTTAAATCATAAACTTTTAGGTAATTATTATAGAAAAAATATTACTATCACTATATTTTTCATATAATTGTAATAATTAATAAATTATTTAATGATTTTTTGTCCACTGGGGTTATCTTGGGTGGTTGGGAGGAAGGAATGGAATCCTTGCCACCTAGGTTCAATTCCCATAAGTGACATTATGAATGTTGTGTTGAAAATAGCAACAAAATGCTAAAAATAACATTGCTATAAATAACATTTCAGGATATACTCCAACTCTGTTGAAAATAGCAAAAAATAGAAATGCTAAAAATAACATTGCTATAAATAGCATTTCGGGATATATTCCAATTTTAATTTGTTCTTGACTTAAAATTGAGAATTAAAATTCGAATTTAGTCTCACTAGCTGTTTGAAAAATAATTAATTAATTCATCTTGAGTTGATTAGTTGGAGAAAATCAAACATGAAGTCTTTGTGAAGACATGCAACAGTAATCCCTTTCATTGAGGAAGTTATCCCTTAATTAAGGAGACAAGGATGAGTTGTATTTGAGTTGTAATTAGTTAGCTCAGTTAACTGAGTTAAGTCCAGTTAAATTAGTTGCAAACAGTTTGTGGAACTAATTGTGAGTTTAGTCAGTTAATGCATGCATGCTTGCAATTAGTATTCTCCAGATAACTGAATATTCTCTCATAAATAACTCATGCATGTCAGTTTAGACAGAGACCCAGTTGAGATTAAAGGAAGGGACAATGTACTATCAGGTGCAAGAATTTTCCTATAAGAAAATCTCTTGCATGCAGAAGGAATTTATTCCTTCAGGATTGCGCAGTTACTATAGAGGTTAGAGCAGTGTGTGAGGTGAGAATCACACAGGTTACAGCTGGAGGACCCAGGAGAAACTGCGCAAGGAAATAGGAGGCTTGGAGGACTGAAGGAAAGCATATGTGTTGTATATTTTGTCTGTGAGCAGCAGTGAGGGATTGTACTGAGAGCTAAAGCTTTGTGTAATCCTGAGATATTTCCACTTGTATGATAATACAGATAACGAGTTTTAGCTGAGGCTTTCCCCAAAGTATTCTTCTGTGTTTCATGTGTGATTGAATATTCTTCTCTGTTATATGTGTCCTACTTGATCTTGCTCAAATTGATTCAGCTTCCACAAGTTTGATTGTAGAAGTAGATTAAGTATTTTGCTTTAGTACATTGCATAATCAGAGTAATCTACAGTGAAAATTTCTACATGGTATCAGAGCTAGCTGATCTATAGAGAAATTTCTACATGGTATCAGAGCAAAGGTGATCAAAGCGGAGAACAATATACAAAAAAGGGAGAAGTTCGAAGTTTTTAAGTTCTTGATTGTAGGTACCGAATCGATTTCTTATCACATCTCAAAGTTCACCAATGACGTTCAATGGCTTGAGACTCGAGTATGCCCTAGATGGCAGCTCGAATTACATAGCCTGGAAGGATCACATGGATGCGGTATTAGAGGAAAACAGCTTGAAGGACTTCATTGATCAAGAAGTCCCCAAGCCAGCGGCAGCTAATGCCCAAGAATTGGTGGAATGGAAGAAATGTGTGGCGAGAGCAAGGAGGATTCTTCTGGAGGGAGTTCGAGACCATATTATCTCGAGTCTCCATGGGAAGGAGACGCGATTTTCAATGTGGAAGATATTGAAGGATCTATATCAGAACAACAATGACCAGAAGCTGGCGTTGAAGGACAAGCTTTGGAAAATCAAGTGTGAAAAGGGCAACACAATCTCTACATATCTGAACAAGCTCACCACCTGCAGAGATGAGCTGGTAAGTGTAGGAATCACGACAACTGATGATGACATTGTGAGTCTTGCTCTCCTCGGTCTTCCTAAGAGCAAGCATAGCTACCAGGACTCAGTGAATGGAAGAGAGAAACTGCCAGATTTGGAACGACTGTGGTCGGATCTGATGCTGGAGGAGATCAGGAGGAGCACCAGAGATGGTTCTTCATCCAAGGAGGATGAAGAAAATCTAGCCTTAGTGAGTAAGGCAAGGAAAGGGAAGGTGTTAAAATTGGCAACTAGGGCCAAATTCCATGTGGGTTGGCTTATTTATGGCAACTGATATTTTTATTGGATCCCTCTCATCGAGAGGTGTAGGATTGATCTAAAGATCATTCGATTCCGATAAGTATTCATGGAGTTATGAATTTATTTTGATTATGGAATTATTATCAAGCCGACTAGCAACTTGAGTAGGCTCAAAAGCCCAATAGACATGCCTATTCATCATCTATGTTTTAGTATAAATATAGAGGACTTCAAGTCATTTCAACACACACTTGGGATCTCTTCCTCTCTCTACTTGTCTTTGGGTTTTAGTAGGAGGAGAGATCCTAAGGGATAACGTTGCCCTGATTTGGAAAAGTCGGAAAAGCCAGAAAAGCCGGAACTGTCAGAAAAGCTAGAAAAGCCAGAACTGCCAAAAAAGCCGGAACTATCGGAAAAGCCGAAACTGTCGGAAAATCTGGAAAAGTCGAAACTTCCAGAAAAGTCGGAACTGTCAGAAAAGCCGAAAAAGCCGGAAATGCTGAAAAAGCCAAAAAATTAGAACTACCAGAAAAGTCGGAACTGCCAGAAAAGCCGGAAAAGCCGGAACTGTCGGAAAAGCCAGAACTGTCAGAACTGTCGGAACTGCCGAGAACAGCCAGAACTGTCAGAACTGTAGGGAACATCCGGAACTGTCAGGAAGGTAACATGGTGCAGCAATGGCACATAATGTAGTACAATGATGATGGCTGTAGCATGGTGCAGCGTAATGAGGTGCAGCATGATGACGAAATGCAACACAACGATAGGTGAAGGAGTCACCTTGGAGAATCAGTTGAAGTAGCATGTCTTCAGCTGATCTCATGTATCATCTTCTTAGAGATGATCTATGCTCTTATCTAGATAAGTCAAAGTGTTGAATTCTATTGTGAATGTACTATCTCTCTCTCTCTTTCTCTGCTGAACTTTGAAGAACATAAAAGAAGAATTGATCAAGGGTTTCCCCACATTGTGGGTTTTGTCCCTGGCTAGCGCCACATCTTGTGTCCTCTTGTCTTGGCTTGTCTTCTGCGATTTATATTTATGTTCTCTCTGCAGTTTACTTTAATGCTGATGTGATTGCTAATCTAGAAAATATAATGAGCTAACTATGAAAATTGAAATAAATTTCTCTAGCATAGAACATACCTAAAATTAACGTGGTATCAGAGCTGAGGTGAAGACAATTCCCAAGCAAGAGTGAAAGAGCAATCATCGAAGATAGTTGGGAAAGGACAAAAGGATCAATGGATTCCTCATACCTCTTCAAATTCATTGAGGGTGAAGTCGAAGCAGAGAATATTATCAGAATGGCGTAGCGGAAGTTTCTGATGGCCTACCTAAAGATCACTTCATTGGGAAGTTCGGATCTAAGGGTGGAAGAAAAGGTGGATGCCTTGGTTGCAATAAGTTTGGCCATTATGCGAAGGAGTGTCTGAATGGCAGAGACACATCCCTTGATGAAGATAACAATCATTCCAGGGACATCTTCAATAATAAAAGGAATGACAGGTCATGCAGGTCATCAAGGAAATGGTCGACTCTTCTAAGAAAGCAAGGAACGCCAGGTATGAAGAATCAAATATTGTTTCTGATAAGATAAAGAAGTGTTATCTTGTATTGGCCCTCTCCTTCAGATTCTTTGGGAATCTGTCTTATTGATTGTAGTGCTTCAAGGCACTTCATCATATAGATGGGTGCACTCTCTAATTTGGTAAAGATAGAAACAATTGTGGGATTATACTTGGAGCCGATGCCACCTATCTCGGAAAGGGTGTAGGGAATGTTATCCCTCAATTGAATGAGGGTAACTCAATTCATTTACAGAATCTCTTTTATGTACCTGATTGTAAGAAGAACTTGGTGTCCATTTCAACAATGGAAGTCAAAGGTTTTAGGGTGGCACTCATCGATGGAAAGGTATGTGTTTGAAAATAGAATTTTCAAAGATGTTTTTGAGTTCAGGGTTGTATCAAGTTGCAGGAAGTCCACTGGGGACCATGTCCATTGACACATAGCACCAAAGGTCTGTGAGTCAGATGGTGATAGGGATGCCTGAGTTCAAAAAGAGCATGAAAGTACATGTTTGAGATGTATCGAAGGAAAATCTTACAAGGGGACCATTCCCCTCATGTAGCAGGTCCATAGGTTTGGAACAACTCGAGGGGTTTGAGATTGATGATCAGGAATCTCACGTATGCAGGTGGAATAAAGCCCTCTATGGCTTGAAGTAAAACTCCCTGGGCATAGTATGAGAGGATTGATAGCTATCAGATGAAGTTGAGATTCACTAGGAGTGAAACCGATCCTAACCATTACCCGAAGGTTGTGGATGATAGACCTCTCATACCGGCACCTTATGAGGACGACCTATTTCTGACAGGTGCAAACCCTCTCATTTGCAGAAATAAGAGGGTGTTGGATTCTGAATGTGGAATGATAAACTGCAAGCCTGTGACTACCTCGAGGATCTTAACTTTCAGAATTTATATGGTAGTGATGTCGGACCAGATTTGGGAAATGCCTCTAAGTTTCATAAACTCATTCATGTTGATGTTCTTAGTGAATTTCCGTCTGAACATATGTTTTGCAGTTAGCATGTTGAGCTCACATTTGGTTGAGCCTCACTGGATTAGTGCCAAGAATCTTCTGAGATATCTTCAGGGCATAATCTCTCATGGATTGAGATACACTACCGGAAATATGAAACTACATGATTATTCAAATGCTGAGTGAGCAGGTAGTGTGGAGGATCGCTAGAGCACTTCCTAGTGTTGGTTCTCTTTAGATTCTGCTTCGATATCATGGATGAGAAGGAAGCAGAAATCGGTTGCTATAAGCACAACTGAGACTGAATACATAGCTACGAGTATGATCTCGTGTGAAGCTGCATGGTTGCAGAAGCTCTTAAGTGAGCTGTTTGTACACATGATGAATACCACTGTGATTCTCTGTGACAACCATAGGTGGGATTCGATTATTGAGGAATCCCGTATTCGATGATTGCTCTAGCAGATAGATTTCATATATTGCCTTATCTGGGATATGGTAAGTTGATGAGCGAGGAGGCTCCATTGCATTGAGACTGATGTACAAGTCGCAGACATTTTGTCAAAGCCCAGGGGAAAGGTCAAATCTGTGACTTTCCTGAATGACTTGGAGTCGTTGAGAGACCTTCTTATAAGGGTCCCGCATGTTGCATGCATTGAGCTCTGGGAGATCTGGGGGGCTTGGGGTACTTACTGGAGAAACATACGACCATAGGGCGACTCACCCTCCCTTGGTGGTGCGCTATGAACAGGGTGATTAGTTCTCCTGTGGGCCGGGATGATTAGTTCTCCCATGGAAACTATGTAGCAGGATGATTAGTTCTCCTGTGAGGTCTAGATGATGTGTTCACCATGACGATTATGTAGCAGGATGATTAGTTCTCCTGTGAGGTTTGGATGATGTGTTCTCCATGACGATTATGTAGCAGGATGATTAGCTCTCCTGTGAGGCCTGGATGATGTGTTCTCCATGGCGATTGTGTAGTAGGATGATAATTTCTCCTGTGAGGACAGGATTGATTAGTTCTCCTGTCGAGGCATCCTATCCATGCAGTTTGGGACTCATGTGAAGTACCTCTCATTTGATCAATGAGCAAGGAAATGAGGATAGAGACCGTACTCCCTATGTTAGGATGAACTTCATTGATCTGGGATCAATGATACTGATCTGGGACTAGTTGTAGGACTTGTACCTACTATGATGCTGACTTCGGGTTGGTTGAGACTGCTCTGGGACCAGTGGTACATACTTTGAGATTGACTTTGGGTCAGTGGAGGACTGGTGTGGGACCAGTGAGAGTGGTACATACTATGACATTGACTTCTGGTTGGTTGAGATTGGTCTGGGACCAGTGGTACACACTCTGAGACTGGTGATACTGTTCTGGGACCAGTGGTACACACTCTGAGACTGGTGATACTGGTCTGGGACCAATGGTACGCACTTTGAGACTGACTTCGGGTTAGTGGAGAATAGTATGAGACATTCTCGATCAATTCTTCTTCTTCATGTTTCAGCAGAGCAGAGCAGAGCCAACAGAGCTGAGTAGAGCTAGTAGAGCTAAGCAGAGCAGAGTAGAGCTAGCAGAGAAAAGTTGCACAGAGCTTAACACAGCAGAGCAGAGCCAGTAGAACTGAGCAGAGACAGCAGAGCTAGTAGAGCTTAGCAGAGCAGTGCAGGGCACTAATGGCAGAGATAGTACAGTCGGACATATGGATCATCGGATGGAGTTCTCCCTAGTTGAGAGGGAGTGTTAAAATTGGCAACTAGGGCCAAACTCCATGTGGGTTAGCTTATTTATGGCAACTGATATTTTTATTGGATCCCTCTCATTGAGAGGTGTAGGATTGATCTAAAGATCATCTGATTCCGATAAGTATTCATGGAGTTATGAATTTATTTTGATTATGGAATTGTTATCATGCTGACCAGCAACTTGAGTAGGCTCAAAAGCCCAATAGACATGCCTATTCATCATCTACGTTTTAGTATAAATATAGAGGACTTCAAGTCATTTAAACACACACATGGGATCTCTTCTTCTGTCTACTTGTCTTTGGGTTTTACTAGGAGGAGAAATCCTATGGGATAACACTGTCCTGATCCGGAAAAGCCGGGAAAGTCGGAAAAGCTGGAATTGCTGGAAAAGCATGAAAAGTCAGAACTGCTGGAAAAGCCGGAAAAGCCAGAAAAGTTGGAACTGCTGAAAAAGCCGGAACTGTCGGAAAAGCCGAAACTGCCAGAAAAGCTGGAACTGCCGAAAAAGCCAGAACTGTCGGAAAAGTTGGAACTACCAAAGAAGTCGGAAAAGCCAGAACTGTCGGAAAAGTCAGAACTATCGGAAAATCCAGAAAAGCTGGAACTGCCAAAAAAGCCAGAAAGGTCAGAAAAGCCGGAACTGCTAGAAAAGCTAGAAAAGCCAGAACTGCCAGAAAAGCCGGAATTGCCAGAAAAGCTAGAAAAGCCGGAACTGCCAGAAAAGCCAGAACTGTGGGAAAAGTTGGAACTGTTGGAAAAGCCGAAACTGTCAGAAAAGTCGGAATTGCTAGAAAAGCAGGAAAATCCAGAAATGTCGGAAATGTCGGAAAAGCCGGAATTGCCGAACAAGCCGGAACTGCTGGAAAAGCCGGAACTACTGGAACTGTCAGAACTGCAGGAACTTTCGAGAACAGTCGGAACTGTTGGAACTACAGGGAACAACCGGAACTGCCGGGAAGGCAACATGGTGCAGCAATGACACATAATGTACTACAGTGATGATGGGTGTAGCATGGTGCAGCGTGGTGAAGTGTAGCATGATGATGAAATGCAACACAACAATAGGTGAAGGAGTCACCTTGGGGAATCAGTTGAAGCAGCATGTCTTCAACTGATCTCATGTATCATCTTCTTAGAGATGATCTATGCTCTTCTCTAGATAAGTCAAAGTGTTGACTTCTATTGTGAATGTACTATCTCTCTCTCTCTTTCTCTGTTGAACTTTGAAGACATAAAAGAAGAATTGATCAAGGGTTTCCCCACATTGTGGGGTTTGTCCCTAGCTAGCGCCACATCTTGTGTCCTCTTGTCTCGACTTCTCTTCTGTGATTTATATTTATGTTCTCTCTGCAGTTTACTTTAATGTTGATGTGATTGTTAATCTGGAAAAGGTAATGAGCTAACTATGAAATTGAAATAAATTGCTCTAGCATAGAACATACCTAAAATTAACATGGTATCAGAGCTGAGGTGAAGACAATGCCCAAGCAAGAGTGAAAGAGCAATCACCGAAGACAGTTGGGAAAGGACAAAAGGATCAGTGGATTCCTCATCCCTCTTCAAATTCACCGAGGGTGAAGTTGAAGCAGAGGATATTATCAGAATGGCACAGCGGAAGTTTCTGATGGCCTACCTAAAGATCACTTCATTGGGAATTTCGGATCTAAGGGTGGAAGGAAAGGCAGATGCCTTAATTGCAATAAGTTCGGCCATTATGCGAAGGAGTGTTTGAATGGCAGAGACACATCTCTTGATGAAGATAACAATCATTCCAGGGACATCTTCAATCATCAAAGGAATGACAGGTAATGCATGTCATCAAGGAAATGGTCGACTCTTCTAAGAAAGCAAGGAACCCCAGGTATGAAGAATCAAATGTTGTTTCTGATAAGATAAAGAAGTGTTATCTTGTATTGGCCCTCTCCTTCAGATTCTTTGGGAATCTGGATTATTGATTGTAGTGCTTCAAGGCACTTCATCGGATAGATGGGTCCACTCTCTAATTTGGTAAAGATAGAAACAATTGTGGGATTATACTTGGAGCCGATGCCACCTATCTCGGAAAGGGTGTAGGGAATGTTATCCCTCAATTGAATGAGGGTAACTCACTTCGTTAACAGAATCTCTTTTATGTACCTGATCGAAAGAAGAACCTAGTGTTCATTTCAACAATGGAAGTCAAAGGTTTTAGGGTGGCACTCATCGATGGAAAGGTATGTGTTTGAAAATAGAATTTTCAAAGATGTTTTTGAGTTTAGGGTTGTATCAAGTTGTAGGAAGTCCACTGGGGACCATGTCCATTGGCACATAGCACTGAAGGTCTATGAGTAAGATGGTGACAGGGATGCCTGAATTCAAAAAGAGCATGAAAGTACATGTCTGAGATGTATCGAAGGAAAATATTACAAGGGGACCATTCCCCTCATTTAGCAAGTCCACAGGTTTGGAACAACTCGAGGGGTTTGAGATTGATGATCAGGAATCTCACATATGCAGGTGGAAGAAAGCCCTCTATGGCTTGAAGCAAAACTCCCCGGGCATAGTATGAGAGGATTGATAGTTGTCAGATGAAGCTGAGATTCACTAGGAGTGAAACCAATCCTAACCATTACCTGAAGGTTGTGGATGATAGACCTCTCATACCGGCACCTTATGAGGACAACCTATTTCTGACAAGTGCAAACCCTCTCATTTGCAGAAGTAAGAGGGAGTTGGATTCCAAATGTGGAATGATAAACTGCAAGCCTGTGACTACCTCGAGGATATTAACTTTCAGAAGTTATATGGTAGTGATGTCGGACAAGATCTGGGAAATGCCTCTGAGTTTTATAAACTCAATCACATTGATGTTCTTGGTGAACTCCGGACATATGTTTTGCAGTTAGCATGGTGAGCTCATATTTGGTTGAGCCTCACTGGATTGGTGCCAAGAATCCTTTGAGATATCTTTGGGGCACCATCTCCCATGGATTGAGATACACTGCCAAAAATATGAAAACTGCATGATTATTCGAATGATGACTGGGTAGGCAGTGTGGAGGATCACTAGAGCACTTCTCAATACTGGTTCTCTTTGGATTCTGCTTCGATATCATGGATGAGCAGGAAGTAGAAGTCGGTTGTTATAAGCACCGCCGAGGCCAGATACATAACTACGAGTATGACCTCGTATGAAGTTGCCTGGTTGTGGAAACTCTTCAGTGAGTACACATGATGAATACCACTGTGATTCTCTGTGACAACCAGAGGTGGGATTCGATTATTGAGGATCCCGTATTCAATGATTGCTCCAGCAGATAGACATCAGATACTGCCTTATCTGGGATATGGTAAGTCAATGAGCAAGGAGGCTCCATCGCACTGAGATGATGTACAGGTCGCTACACTTTGTCAGAGCCCCGAGAAATATCAAATTTGTGATTTTCCCGAATGACTTGGAGTCGTCGAGAGACCCTTGTAAAAGGGTCTTCATGTTGCATACATTGAGCTCTGGGAGCTCTGCGGGCTTGCGGTTCTTACTGGAGCAACATATGACCATAGGGTGACTCACCCTCCCCTGGTGGTGCGCATTGGGACAAGATGATTCGCTCTCCTGTGGACAGGATGATTCGCTCTCCTGTG
>APFE031265756.1:92541-119683 GCA_000404065.3 Pinus taeda
GCTAGCCGCCACATCTTGTGTCTCTTGTCTTGGCTTGTTTTCTTTTGATCATTTAATGTTCTATCTGCACTTTACTTATGTACATGTGATTGCTAATCTGTGGATAATAATAAGAAAGATAAGTAAACTGCTCTAAGCATAGAACATACCATAAAATTAACACTAAGGTTCAATTAAATATAGAGCATACTGAGATGAATTCTATATTTAACATCAGATATAAAACATTGATATTTTTTACAAGCCAGAGCAGAGTACAATTAAGTAAATTCGACCCTTAATCTTCTTGAAACAATAAAGAGAGACAACATATGGCAAACTATGAGAAAAAACAATTTCACAAGAGAAAATACATCACCAATTGCTTGACACGGGAATCTTGGAACAAAGCTCTTTGTATTACTGCAAATTGATCCCTTTCAGTACAATGCATAGCTTACATCAAAATATAGCTCCTTTCTTCATACAAGTTCCAACCTAACCCCTCAAATTCCAACCCATTCTAAGTCTGATTACAAAGTATTTATAGACTGTCTCGAATAAATTCAGACTTCAAATCAAAACTTGTTACAAAATAATATCTATCAAAGACATAGATATTTCTTGAAATAGAACTGGATAATAGGAAATCTAGTTGAATTTGGCTGTTTTGTTGAATTTTTAGAGGAAACCTGTTACTAACTGTAGCTACATATTTCTGGAAGAAATAACTAAACCATACACTAAAAATGAAAACAATCAATGAAAAGTGCAAGAAATCTGGAACTGTTGAGAAAATCTTTAGCCTTTAAATCTGGAGTGGCTATCGTTGCTTTCTCACCAGCTCATGAGATGAACTTTCCAAACTATATACCCTCTTTTCCTGTGTTTCAAAAGCTGCCGACCCATTCGTTTATTAACACTTCATGGTTTATCAGAGAAATTCCCGTTTTATTGTTTCATTCATCTTTTTCGAGAAAACTCAAACGATTTGCTATTGTGCCAAAATCCTCCTGATGTCTTATCGGGTCACCTATTAGAACATTCAAAACCATAAAACACATGACTATGGAAAGAATTTTAAGTCATAAAACCAACGAGCGGTAACCATAGGCTTATGTCATAGGTGCTTATCTTGCAATTTTCCCTTATGTTTCCTTTTAAAATTTTTGGGATTTTCCGCCCTCCGGGATTCTTAGCTCACAGTGTTAAGTTAGCATTCCACGTGTCCAAGGGGATGCAACTCTAAGCTCAGTCTTCCGGGGCTAAGCCCTTTAGCTAGGGACATGGGCCAATTCTTTGAAGCGTTGCATTATATTTTAAAACTCATAAAACCATAACACATGTGCTTGGGCCCTTTAGGGTACCGAAACATCGCAATCAATGATTTTATAGTGTTGCATTTGGTTGCACACTCCAAAAATTGCAAATGCCGATATGTGATAATCCCCGGTGGTCAACCCCGACCTTTGGTTCCTTGTGTTCATCACAACCATGTGCCATCCCCCGTATCGGAGCTCCTCTCCCGACGATTTCCAATCGGCGGATATACTTTGGTGCGCAACTTCTAACATTGCCGATTGCCGAAATGACGATCACCTCTTTTGCTTAGCGCCTGGTATTTTGACCCTTCTTGTGACCATAAGCTAGCCCCCTTATCGAAGCTCCTCTCCCAACGTTTTCTAATCGGTAGTTTCAACTTATGCTGCGATGTGTATCAACCTTGCGATCGCTGATTGTTGACGTCATCCTTTGCCATGTGTCAGCCTGTGAATGGTGAGACCTGTCACCCATTTTTGGCCTCTTCTAACCCTTGAAAATGCTGAATCTGCTTCACGTGTCCACCGTACGACCACGTCATGATGACGTCAACTGCCGCATGGTATATCGGAACCAATGAGCGTGCGACACGTGTCCCTTTGGGAGGAGAGAGAAAAGGCTCGACCTTCCATGTTTTCCAATTGCTGTATCAGCCTAGCAATTTGCCCCTAAAACCACTAATGGATTTCAGGGGGGGGAGTCCCTTGGCGATATGTGGTTTCAAGTCGGGAGTTTGCGAAATTCACCATAGATTGCCACATATACAAAAATGGTTTCATCAAAACCACTTTTTGGACCCCCCCTCTTTATTAAACTTTCGAAAACACGGGGGGTCCGAAAATGAATGATGGCCATTGATTTATGAGCCTTAGCCATGTGACCTTTATCGGATCCAATATTTTGCTGCCACGTGTCCCTTTGGGATGAGAGAGAAAAGGCCTTGCCTGGTTTTGCGAACATTTCCTTTGTTAATTTGTTTCAGACCCTTCTTGACACTTTAACACTGGAGGCCTTTTTCCTGCAATCTCAACGATTTCGAAATGTGACCACCCTGACTCCATTGCGAATCGCCGATTGCCGACCTTGCCGACTGTTGACTGACCATGAACCTTTGGGATGCGGGATTTAGAACCTTTGATCGTCGATTGCGATCCCGACGATCGCTAATCGCTGATTTTGCTCCGCTTTCCACTGATTGCTCTCTCCAAAACCTCCAGGATGTGGGATTTGGACTTTTACTTAGCCTTTTCCTTTGTTCTGTAGGTTTTGAGCAAGGATCTTCTTCCTGTCATAAATTTTGATTCCGAAGTCCTTTTGAGGAGATCTATAGCTCGTTGGAAAGCTTCTTTTGAGTACTTTATTATGAAAATACTTGTTAGATCATTTATAGAAGGTTGACAAGCAAAAATCCTTCCCAACCTTGGACTGGTTTTGACCACAGGACTTGAAAGACTGAATGGTTTCTTGGATCAGTAAATCTTTAGGCTATGACACCCAATGACTCATAGGCTAAGTTTCACAAGCAGATTCCCAAAATAAATAACTGGACACAGATTATAATTACCTATATTTATAGGACCCTAACAGGACCCTTGCCGATTTTATCCCGATGCCGATGTTCGCAACATTGGTTATTACCCCCTTAAGGTGGGGAAGTAAATCGCTCACTAGTGGTTGGGACATGCATGGATTCCTTTAATGATGTGGGGGCACTCATGGGCCCTAGGAACCATGGTGATGGCCATAATGATAAGGGGTAGAGCCTAGAGGTCATGTTTGGCTTTTTTCCACATGCTATATTATGTCTTGACCATCTTTTGCATTTTTATAATATTCTTTTCTTTCGTTTCTTGCTTGTGGCCATGATATGCTTTTAACGTTCTTTTGGTTGCATCAACCTTTGGGGCAACAGTTTTAGGCCCGATCGAGACATGTGGACAAGGGGAGGGGGCGTTCTAGTGCCTTGTGGATCCAGTTGTCATGTGGACTCAGAGAGGGAAGATGATGAAATAGGGGTTGTTGTTGATTTGGGGTAGCATCGGATGTGCTCTAGCCATGAAAATTGGTGGAGAGGCTAAAGCGCATGAGATCTCCAAGATCCAGAAATGGTTTGGGCAATTCTAGACGGTTTGGTAGATATTAAAATAATTATTATTTTTAATGGAGTTCCTAAGTCTAAACTTAGGAAAAATAAAATATTAATGGGTATTAATATAAAACTGGGCTAGAAGGTTCCAAAAGTCATGGATCAAGCCAAATCTAATCTTAGCCGTTGATGGACCAAGGAGAAAAGTATAAGAGGAGGCTTGAGGGTTAGTTGGAGAACACACCAGAGTGATCAGTCCTTCATTTTGCTAGAGCGGGGTTGCTAAGCAAAATTGAATCAGTGATCAGCAACGATGGCAGTGAGTACGAGGCAGAGAGGCAAGGACAATACTGGGAGACCAACACAGAAGCGGAGAGAGCAAGAGTAGCAGTTAGTCCAGGCTACGCAGAGCCCAGCAGAGGCAACACAGAGCCCAGAGAGATTGCGTCATCCACGCAGAGGGCAGAGGGAGTGACGTAGAGGCTCCCAGAGGTTGCGCAGTGCCTCATAAGGCTGATTCAGAGGGTCCTGGGGTTGACGCAGTGGCCAGAATGACCAATGTTGAGCTTCAGTTGTGCCGGAAAGGGTTTCGTGGGACAGGTTTTCTGAATACATGTTTCCAAATATAGAGGTATTGCTGTCGGATATTTTTCTCTGTTGGGTGAGCCTGGTTTAGGCACCCAGTTGTACTCAGATAAACTGCATAATAATATAACCCTCTGAATAGGTGCACCGGTTTTCCCGCATTGGGGACATTTGTCCAAAAATAACGGTGTCACTTGTGTGCTTGTTTTCTTTTAGTTGATGATCTGTGGATGTTGATACTATATTTGTGTTTATTTTAGTATTTACATGGTAAATAACTTCTTAAGTAATTAAACGAGTAGGTGAAATAAACTAGATAGTACAGGAAGAATTTCTAATGGGTTAGACTTAGAAATTCCAACAATTGTAATGTGTGGAGGGGAGTGAAAAATGTGAAATGGGAAAACGGGGTTGCGCTACCAAAATCAGGGTTTCTCAAGTTGTGCCCTTCCTGGAGCCATAAGCTAATAGGGGAGATCCCACGAGACTAGGATTGAGGATTAACCCCCCATTTAAGGTGAGGGAACAAAACTATAGTCAAAACACTTCCTTCTTCCAAGTCACCCAATAATCCATGCCTAATATGCCCAAGGAAAAACAAGCACAAGCACCCAATTGCACAATGAAAAACATGCGTTTAGGATTGGATTGCTCACCTTCAAACATATGCTCTTGACAAATGGGTGAGGGGACATATGACTAGTTCAAAGAGTGGAGATCAAATGTCACGATACATAGGCTATGTCGGTGGCTTTCAAGGGCTGTTGGCTGCCAACTGATGAGATGTCTAGGAGAAAAAATCTCCTATGGGGTCACCCACTTTTGGTGGGTAACAAGAATCACTAGGGTCGTTCATTTTAAATCCGAAGAAAAAGTTTCTAATATTTTCTTACAAGAAGAAAATAATGTTACATGACATTACATTGAAACTAGATTCAATAACACAATAAGACAAAAGATATCTCAAAAATAATCCTTCCAGAAAGTCAAAAGTCAATGCAAATTATGTAGAAGGAAGTTGACAAGATTATCGCAGACAAAAACGAAGAAGTTTCTCGCCCTAGGGTCCACAGTGAAAAATTACTTGCACAGTCAAGAAGTTCAAGGCTAAGAAGCGAAAACTAAAGCAAGAATAGGAAAGTTCCGGGAACAAACTCAACAAGAGTCTACTAGAGAAAGAAGAAGCAAATTTGCGCTTAAAAGACCTTAATAAAAAATTATTAGAACAAATTAGATATTTAAAAAATGAGAAACTTGAGTGTCAAAATGAAGTTGAATCGGACGCTGAAGACTTTCACGTTTAAAAAGTCATAATCAAAATCTGCGTATTCAAATTAAGAAACGTAAAGATGATAAGAAATCAATGAAGAACAAATTCAAAGAACTTATTGCAAAAGAAGCATCAAAATCTTCAGTCATAGCAGTTCAAGTTGAAGAAAAAGGAACAAACATAGATCCCATTAATCTCACATTTCAGACAAATCCAAATCCAATTGAAGTGAAGACATACTTAGAGGTTGCAGTTCAAATGATGAAAAATTCAAGTAAAGATCCAGGGATTAACCAAGTGACTTCAGTACGCGGAGGAAATCAAATACCTTAAATAAATCCATAAATTGCCACACACATGATAAGGGAAAATCAAATTGCAAGAACTCCTTATCAACATCCGAATCACAAGAGAAGACATCTCAATCACTCTAAGTATTTGTATCATTCATAATAGAAACAACAAACTTATGTTTTGAAGAATATTGATGTCTGCAAAATCCAAACTTACGATAACAATTTATTTTAGCTATCAAATAATTGCAAAGTTCTAGAGAAGATTGATTTAGGATGGTTAGATCCCTTCTTAGTTCGACAAATTTGTTTATCACTCAGAGGATCCTATCGTCTTGTATCATTGAAGATGACAACTTGAAGAACTCCAAAAGATACAGATAAATTACAAGACAAAAAAACAGATGACACATTTTATTAGCAATAAGCTTTGAGGACAAAGCTTTATGAAGAGGAAGGCAATGTTATGAATATAATTTATATAAAAATAATAATAATCATCATAATAATGATTAGTATAGAGAAGACATGTCTCTAAGGACATGACAATTCATGAAGGGGCGCCTGCCTAGGTATATAAACGGGCCCTCATTTGTAACAATCTCATCATATCTCATCAATTCTTTTATGCACTATTCAATATATATATTTCTATCCTCAATGGATGTCTTCGTATTCCAAATGTTCTAAAGATTATTGCGAAGTATGAACTTTGTTCATTACACAACCATGAAACACTGGATTCTCTGAAATCTTGATGTAGCTTTGATTATCATCACCGTAGGCCCCATCTTAAGACCAAACAACCCTTGTAGCATTTTTTGAAGCCATATGGCCTCACAAGTCACCAGATTCGCTGCCATGTACTCGACTCCTTCTTATATAAGTGCCACTGCGTGTTGCTTCCTACTGTACCGTGAGATCATAGCTACCCCAAGCTAAAACAACACCTAGATGTACTCTTCCTGTCCACTGCACTCCCAGTTTTGTCTGAATCTCTATAGCCTTGCAATTGTACTCCACCTACTCTGATATATCTCAATCCATAGTCCACTGTACAATGAAGAGACCTCAACACATGCTTCATTGCCAGCCAATGAACCCTCCTTGATTCCACCATGAATTGGCTGAGGGTATTCACAACAAAACATATATCAGGCCTAGTATTAACCAGATACATCAATGACTTGATCAACCTCTTGTACAATGTGGGATCCACCAACTCACCCTCAGAAATGTTAAGCTTCCTCAAGTTGCTATTCATCGGTGTAGACATCGTCCTACACGATCCTTAATCTCTTTAGGATCTTAATTGCATACTTTCCTTGCCCTAGGGGAATCTGTCCTAGTTGCTACCACACCTCTAGTCGCAAAAAGTAGTGCATCAATCCATTATCCTTCATCTCGGAATTTGAAACAAGGTCCTCATTGCACATCTGTACGAGCCTCTCCGATTCTATCAGAAGAAGATCGTCAACATATAGTACCAAGATAAGCGGCTCACCTTCATCAAGTGCATAGTACAAGTTGGAGTCCGCCTCACTTTGGGTGAAGCTCAATCCAAGTATGTATCCATTAATCCTAGAGTACCATGCACGGGGTTCCTACTTAAGTTCGTATAAGACCTTATTCAGCCCGCATACATGGGACTCCCTCCTATGCACCTCAATTCCTCGAGGTTGCTCAATATACACCTCTTGCTCAATTACCACATTGAGAAAGGCAATCTTCACATCTATTTGATGGATTCTCCACGCCATCTTTGAGGCAATAGATATAATTGCCCTGATAGATGCATATCTGGTGACGGGTGCAAATGTATCCTCGTAATCCACTCCCTCCTTCTGGGAGAACCGTCTTGCCACGAACCTCGCTTTGTGCTTCTTGATACCGCCATTTGTTGCATACTTGATCTTGCAGATCCATCGATAAGTGACCACTGACTTCCCCTCAGGCCTCAGTGATATTTCCTCATTATGGAACTATACTCTTCCACCATTGGGTCCCTCCAAACTTGCTGGTTTGCTACCTCCTTAAAGGTAGAAGGCTCAGAATCACTGATGCTTTTCGTCAAGACCATATAAGTAGAAAATCTGGTTGGTGGTCTACTATCCCCGAAGGTTTTGCTAGGAGCCTCCTCAAATTTGACATCTTGGCTAACTACTATCTTCCTTTGTGTTAAAATTGGCAACTAGGGCCAAACTCCACATGTGTCATCTTATTTATGACAATTGATATTTTTCTTGGATTCCTCTCTATGAGAGGTGTAAGATTGATCTAAATATCATCCGATTCTGACATGTACAAATGAAGTTATGAACTTATTTTGATTATGGTCAAATTGTCAAGGTCGACCAACAAATTTATGTAGGCTTAGAAGCTCAACAATCATGTCTATTCATCCTCAACGTTGCATATAAATAGAAGGTGACCTAGCCTCATTTGGGCACACTCATATTCACACTTTTCTCTCTCTCTCTCCTCATTGATTGGGTACGGATTTCTGGGCCTCTCTCTCTCCACACGTTTGAAATTTCAGGAGGCCGAAATTTCAGGGGACCAAATTTATGGACAGTTTGACCAAGCGTTGACTAGCATGCGTTGAGCTCCTTTGACTGTGTTTTTGTGAGGGCTATCTCTGTTTGGGCAGGCCACATTTTTTGGCACAGAAATCTAGGCTAAATGTTGACTGTTGACCAATGTTGACTGTAGCTAGGGTTGACCGTAGGTGGGTTGTTTGACCAGACTTTGACTAGGCTGAATTTGATTGTTTTGAGGGTTGTTTATCTTGCTGTTTGGAGGTTGAAGTTGACTGAAGTTGACCGATTTGTTGAGGGTCAAATCTGCCCTGTTGACTAGCATTGACTTTTCTGGTTAGGGCTCTTTTGCTGCTGTTATAAATTATCAGATTTGTAAATGGTACTATCTCTCCCTACTGAACTATTGAAGACTAAAAGAAGATTTGATCAAGGGTTTCCCCACATTAGGGTTTGTCCCTGGATAGTGCCACACCTTGTGTCCTCTTGTCTTGGCTTGTCTTCTAATTTTTATGTTTATTTTCTATCTGCATTTTACTATCATGTTGATGTGATTTCTAATCTGAATATTGATACCGAGCTAATAAAGAAATTGAAGTAAAATTGCTCTAAAGCATAGAACATACCATTGTTGCCTAAAATTAACATGGTATCAGAGTTGAGGTGAAGACAAAGTGCAAGCAAGAGTGAAAGAGCAATCACCAAAGACAGTTGGACAAGGACAAAAGGTTCAATGGGTTTCTCATCCTACTTCCCGGTTGAAGACAAGCTCCATGATAAATCTGACTATCATGGATGGAAGATGTCTCTTGATTTGACCTTGGAAGAAAAAGAAGTGATGGACTATGTGCAAGGTAAAATCCCTGAACCTCCTTCAAATGCACTGGCTGCTGCGAAGACCAAGTACAACAGGGTTGAAGTCAAAGCAAAGAAGATTATCAGGGATTCCATTAACAAGCATCTGGTGGCCTACATCTCCGAATTGAAGACCTCCAAGGAGATCTACGACAGGTTGGTTGGCATGTTCAATGTTAGTAATGCTAATCAAATTCTATTTCTCAAGAATAAGTTGAAGGATATTAAGAAGGGCAAGGACGAGGATATTCAATCCTATTTCTTGAGGATTACTGAGATCAAGAATGATCTACTCTCGATTGGAGAAGTCATTCCTGATAGGGAACTTACTCTAACCACCCTTGGAGGACTCCCACTTGAGTGGTATGTATTTAGAACCATCGTCCTCAACAATGTTCGAATTCCAGGGTTTGAAGAATTGATGTCGAGATGCATTCAAGAAAAAACAAGAATGGTGGAGCAAGAAATGCCTTCTAATAGAAACAACCCCATTGCATTCTCCGCTCATGCCAAAAGAAGAAATAATGCAGGGTCTAAAGGTCATTTCCATGGAAAGTCTGGATCTAAGGGAGGAAGGAAGGGTAGGTGCTTTGTTTGCAATAAGTTTGGCCACTATGCAAGGGAGTGTCCAAATAGATGATGATGATCACAATCACATGATGATGATCACAATCATTCCAGGGGCAACTTCAACAACAACGATCAAAGGAATGGCAGGTCCAATGGCAAAGGAAAAAGGAATGCGGGACATCAAGGAAATGGTCGACCCTCCAAGAAATCAAGGAACTTGAGGTATGAAGAATCAAATGTTGTTAACAATAAGCCAAAAGGGTACTATCTTATATCGGCCCTCTCCACTATCTCTCCTCTGGACACTTTGGGAAATTGGTTGATTGATGGTGGTGCCTCAAAGCACTTCACCGGATACAAGGAAACCCTCTCTAATCTAATAGAAAAGGAGACAAACTTGGAGATCATCCTTGGAGACGATGCCACCTATCCTGTGAAGGGAGTAGGGAATGTTACCCTTCAATTGAATCAAGGTAAGACTATTCATTTGCAAGAAGTACTATATGTACTTGATCTCAAGAAGAACCTGGTGTCCATTTCATCCATGGAGGACAAAGGATTCAAGGTGGCATTCATCAATGGAAAGGTACATGTTTGGAAAAGAAATTTTAAAGATGCTTTTACTCGTGTTCAGGGTTGACACTTTGTATCAAGTTGGAGGAAGTCCATTGGGAGCCATGCCTTGCGACACATCTCTACAATCTGAACTATGGCACCGAAGGTTTGCCCATCTTCATTATAAGGCCCTACTCGACGTGAGACAGATGGTGATAGGTATGCCCGAGTTCAAAGTAGAGCATGAAGGTGTATGTTCAGGATTGCAGAAGGAAAACTTACAAGGGGACCATTCCCCTCAAGTAATAGCAAGACCACAGATATATTACAATTGATCCACTCCGACATATCTGGTATGATGCCCGTAAACTCTTTGGGAGGATACTTATATTATCTCACCTTTACGGATGATTATTTTCCCAAGACCTGGAGCATGAAGGTGTATGTTTGGGATGTGCAGAAGGAAAACTTACAAGGGGACCATTTCCCTCAAGTAATAGCAAGACCATATATATATTGCAATTGATCCACTTCGACATATCTGGTATGATGCCTGTAAACTCTTTAGGAGGATACTTATATTATCTCACCTTTACGGATGATTATTCTCGCAAGACCTAGATCTACTTCTTGAAGAAGAAGGGTGAAGTGTTCACCTGGTTCCGACACTTCAAAGCCTTGATCGAAAACCAATCCGAGAAGAAAATCAAGATATTGAGGACTGATAATGGGGCCGAGTATGAATTCCAAGATTATTGCAGAGAAGCTGGCATTAAGATGGAGACTACAACGCCATACACTCCTGAGTAGAATGGTGTGGTTGAAAGGAAGAATCGCTCTATTGTAGAAGCAGTTCGTGCCATGCCTTAATGATCAAGGCCTTCCAAAGTTCCTTTGGGCTGAAGCTGCAAATATCGCCATGTATGTTCAAAACCGATGTCGTCATCAAGCATTGGACTCCAAGACTTTTGAAGAAATGTTCACTGGTAAGAAACCCGTATATTTTTATGTGCCGAAGGAGAAAAGAAGCAAATTGGGTGCATCTGGGAAGAAATGAATCTTTGTGGGCTATAGTGAGAATTCTAAGGGATATAGAATTTATGTGGCTGGTCAAAAGGAAGTTGAGATAAGTCATGATGTCACCTTTCGATGAAGATATGGCCCTCAGGAAGATCAACAACCTTCCTATCCTAAGGAAGGACAAAGAAGTTGACATCGGAAATCAAGGTGCAAAAGAAGATGAAACGATCCCTGATGTTGATGAACCTATGGATCCTATTGATCGTCCTCCTCATGAGCCCTCCTCCTCCAAAAAGAGACCCTCATGACATAGGGAGACTATCGAAGATGCCAAGAGACACATTGCACCAAGGGGGACTTTCCGTGAAAGCAAGAAGCCGAATAGGTATCAAGGATATTTGACCGCCATGAGCACTATCATTCAAAATGAGCCTTCATCATTTGAAGAAGACGTGAAGCATCAAGTATGGAAGGATGCTATGAATGAAGAATACAAATCAATTATGAAGAATGATGTCTGGGATGTGGTCCCTAGACCGCAGGACAAATCGGTTGTCACCTCTAAGTGGCTCTACAAAATCAAGCATGGAGCTGATGGAAGTGTAGAAAAGTTCAAGGCTCGCTTTGTTGCTCGAGGCTTATCTCAAAAGGAAGATGCAGTTTACGATGAGATATTTGCACCTGTTGCCCGATACACCACCATCCGCTCGATCATAGCCCTTGCTGCCTCGCAAGGATGGAACCTACATCAGATGGATGTCAAGATCGCTTTCTCGCATGGTTCAATCAAAGATGAAGTCTATGTGGAACAACCTGAGGGGTTTGAGGTTCATGGTCAGGAATCTCATGTATGCAGGTTGAAGAAAGCTCTCTATGGATTGAAGCAAACACCTCAGGCTTGGTATGAGAGGATCGATAGTTATCTGATGAAGTTGGGATTCATTAGAAGTGAAGCCGATCTGAACCTTTACTTTAAGGTTGAAAATGATAAACCTCTCTTTATGGTACTTTATGTGGACGACCTCTTTCTGACAGGTGCCGGTCCTCTCATTCACAAATGTAAGTGGGAGTTGGCTTCTGAATTTGAGATGAAGGACCTAGGAGTGATGCACTATTTCCTAGGGTTGGAGGTCTGGCAAAAGCTAGGTGAAATTTTCTTCTCTCAAGGAAAATATGTTGCGAAGATATTGGAAAGATTTGGGATGGTGCACTGCAAGCCTGTGACAACTTCGATGGAACTTAACTTTAAGAAGTTATGTGGTAGTGCTGCTGGACCTGAATTGGGAAATGCTTCTGAGTATCATCAACTCATAGCCATAGGAGCATTGATGTTCTTGGTGAACTCCCGTTTGGACATATTTTTTGTAGTTAACACATTGAGGCAATATATGGTTGAGCCTCATCTTATACATTGGATTGGTGCCAAGAATCTTCTAAGATATCTTCGGTGCACAATCACTCATGGACTGAGATACACTTCCAGAGATGTGAGGTTACATGGTTATTCTGACGTTGATTGGGCTAGCAGTGTGGTGGATCGCAAGAGAACTTCTGGATGTTGTTTTTCTTTGGGTTTTGCTTCGACATCCTGGATGAGCAGGAAGCAAAAATCGGTTGCCTTGAGCACTGCCGAGGCCGAATACATAGTTGCTAGTATGGCCTCCTGTGATGCTGTCTGGTTGAGGAAGCTCTTCAGTGAGTTGTTTGGACATGTGCTCGATACCATCGTGATCCTCTGTAACAACTAGAGTGGGATCCGATTATCAGAGAATCCCATGTTTCATGATCGCTCCAAGCATATAGGTATCAGGTACCACTTTATCTGGGATATGGTACAACGAGGAGCAATAAGGCTCCATCACATTGGGACTGATGAGCAGGTTGCCGATATTTTGACAAAGCCCCTGGGAAGGTCAACTTCTTGGCCTTCCAAGAATGACTTGAAGTCGTGGAGAGACCCTCTTACGAGGGTCTTGTATGAGATGGACATTGAGCTCTGGGAGCTCCGAGGGGCTTGGGGTATTTCTTGGAGCAATGAGCAACCATAGGGTGAGTGGTTCAACTTTTCCCTAGTGGTTTGCTGTGTACAGGGTGAGTGGTTCAGCCTTCCCCTGCGATACCACGTGGCGACATGTAGGCAGGATGAGTGGTTCATCCTTCTCCTGCTGAGACATCCTACTCATGTAGTCTGGGACTCATGGGAAGTACCTCTCATCTGGCCAATGAGTAGGGAAATGAGGATAGGGACCATAGTATACTGATGGACGCATCGTGTACTACCGTACTCCCTATGCTAGGATGATCGATATTGATCTAGGATCAATTGGGACTGACTTCGGGTCAGTAAGAGTGGTATGAGACACTCTTTTGACTGGAACTGCCTTCGGGTCAGTAAGGGTGGGCTGACACACTCTCCTTTGATTGGGATTGACTTCGGGTCAGTAGAGAATGGTATGATACATTCTCGATCACTTATTCTTCTTCATAGTTCAGCAGAGCCAAGCAGAGCAGTGCACTTATGGCAGAGATAATACAGATTGATAGATGGATTAGCAAATTGACTTCTCCCTAGTTGAGAGGGAGTGTTAAAATTGGAAACTAGGGCCAAACTTCACATGGGCCATCTTATTTATGACAATTGATATTTTTCTTGGATTCCTCTCTCCGAGAAGTGTAGGATTGATTTAAAGATCATCCGATTCTGACATGTACAAATGAAGTTATGAATTTATTTTGATTATGGTCAAATTGTCAAGGTCGCCCAACAAACTTATGTAGGCTCAGAAGCTCAACAGTCACGTCTATTCATCCTCAATGTTGCATATAAATAGAAGGTGACTTAGCTTCATTTGGACACACTCATCTTCACACTTCTCTCTCTCTCTCCTCATTGATTGGTATGGATTTCTGGGCCTCTCTCTCTCCACACGTCTAAAATTTCAGGAGAGCAAAATTTCAGGAGGCTGAAATTTCAGGAGACCGAATTTCTGGACAATTTGACCAAGCGTTGACCAGCATGCGTTGAGCTCCTTTGACTACGTTTTTGTGAGGGCTATCTCTGTTTGGGCAGGCCGCATTTTTGGGCACATAAATCGAGGCTAAACATTGACTGTAGCTAGGGCCGACCGCAGGTGGGTTCTTTGACCAGACTTTGACTGCGCTGAATTTGACTGTTTTGAGGGCTGTTTTATCTTGTTGTTTGGAGGTTGAAGTTGATTGAAGTTGACCGATTTGCTGAGGGTCAAATCTGCCCTGTTGACCAGTGTTGACTTTTTTGGTTAGGGCTCTTTTGCTGTTGTTATAAATTATCAGATTTGTAAACTGTACTATCTCTCTCTGCTGAACTATTGAAGACTAAAAGAAGATTTGATCAAGGGTTTCGCCACATTGGGGTTTGTCCCTGGCTGGTGCCACATCTTGTCTCCTCTTGTCTTGGCTTGTCTTCTACTTTTTATGTTTATGTTCTATCTACCTTTTACTATCATGTTGATGTGATTGCTAATATGAATATTGATATTGGGCTAATAAAGAAATTGAAGTAAAATTGCTCTAAAGCATAGAACATACCATTGTTGCCTAAAATTAACACTTTGCCTCAGAATGTAGACCTTGTGGGCCTTTGAGATCTCACTATCTGCAACAAAAATCTCTCTTAGAGTGTTCCAACTTAGTCCTTTTCTCTGATAGAATCTAAACATACATTGGGCTACCAAAGATACGAAAATGGCTCACTTCCGATCTCACTCCTGTAAATGCATCCTCATGAGTCTTGTCCTCCACTTCCCTACGAGGACTTCTGTTTTGTAGTTACACTGCTATGTTACAAGCCTCCACCCATAAGAACATAAGCAAGTCTTGATCATGGATCATTGCCTTCATTTCTTCGACTATAATCTTGTTCTTCCTCTCTGTCCCTCCATTCTGTCGTGGATTGTGGGGCACTATCAGTTCTTTCTTGATTCCTACCACCTTATGGAAACCCTTGAACTTAATGGTGGTATACTTGCCTCCATTGTCTGATCTCAAGATTTTGATCTTCTTCCTAGTCTGGTTCACCACAAGAGCTTTAAACTCTTGGTATCGACCAAAGATCTCATCCTTGGCCTTTAGAAAGTAAATCCATGTTCTCCTGGAATAGTTATCTATTAAGGTCACAAAATAACAGGACTACAAACATCAAAATGCACCAAATCCAACACTCCCTTGAACCTCATCACACTGTTAGGAAACATTGCTTTGGCATACTTGCTAAGCACACATCCTTTGCACACACCATCCCGCTCCACATTGAACTCCAGAGAACTAGTGACCATTTCCCGTAACAATGGTAGAGCCTTGTAGTGTAGATGCCCCATTCTCCTGTGCGAAAGCTCACTCTGGCTGTCATTGTCATGTACAAGGGCTTGCATTGACTGTCCTCTCAACATATATAGGTTTCTCTATTTGCTACCTATCAGTCGCCTCATGCTAGGATCAACTCCTTTAAGCCTAACAAATACCTAACCTCTTGTGAAATTGACCTCAAGTCCTTTATCCTTCATAGAAAAAATAGAGAGCAAGTTCTTCTCTAACCCATGTACATACTGTTATCTCTCCTTCGGATCTCCAAGGCTGAGGAAGAGTCAGGCTGAGGTAACCACGGACGAACCTTTTGACTTGATAGCAAGACCTACCAAGCCGGAGAGGGCTCTCCCCAAAGAATCACAGCCAAGAGGGTTGGATGGATTAGGGTTTTAGGCTAGCTATAAAGTGCAGAGGTTGTTTTGATTTGATTTGATGGGGTTATATTGCTGGATGAGTATATTAGGTCAAAGAGGTTTGTCAGGGCAAATAAGATTAGTGTTACAGTCCATTCCATGGGGCAAGGTAGGTAGGTAGGCTAGCACATTAGGGTTTTTTGGGATGAGATGATTCAGACAGGTGAGGAGCTAGGAAGAGCATGAAAGATGTATTCTTCCTAAACTGAAGAAAGATGAACAAACTATGAAAACTTCCCCAAAACAGAGCATGTGAGATGATTTCTGTTTATCAACTTGAAAGAGATCATACAATAGACATGAAATGGAATATGGAGTAACAATACATTCACACAAATGAAACTGAAGAAAAAACAATGCTAGACAACCATAACACAGGTATCCCAAGGAAATAGTTGCAACTCATCTATTAAAATTGGCCAAATTCTGATACAATAGTGTCTCTGATCAATCTAACAACATCCAACTGAGTCCAACCTCTTCCAAGAGTGAAGAAGGGAATGATATAGACATCAAAACAACCTTCTCTCATCCTCAGGGGTCGAATCCCTGAGTTGAGGAAGAGATCCACAAAAATCTGAACTGATACCTAGAGTATAGGGAGCTCTAATTGACTCCTCCCTAATTACATTGAAACTGATTCATTTGACTTGATAACTTTTACTTGATGAATCTACCCCTAGGTAACTTATCCACATCATTATTACATTTACCATCCTCAATTTCATAGGTGAAAACATCATATTTTGAGATGAAAGTGAAAATTACAGTGAAAATTCAAAAATATCAGCAAATGGTCAAGTGCGCCTTCACAGTGTCAAGTGCGCTCTCCTTGTTGCAGGTTGATTTTGACTGAGTTGCAGGTGCCCAAGTTAGGCTCAAGATGGCTTGTTAGAAAGCCCTTCAAGTCTACTTTCTGAATATGCCTCCAGTTTGCAAAATGAAGCTGATTTGACCCCTCAAAACTTCATTCTCCCAAGACAGCTCAGTGCGTAGCGCCTAGGCCAAAATTGAGGCAGAAACATGATTTTTTGCTTGTTTTTTGCCCTTTTTACCTGCTAGTTTTGCAAACTAAGGCGGGCAAAGTGGTTTTCTTAGATATATTGGTCATTTGGCATCTACTGGTCATCTTCATTTGCTCAAAAAAGTGTGCAACGCCAAGGGCGCTGCGCGTTTGACCATTTTGCTGATATAACGCTGTCCAAGAGGTGAAAAAAAGGAAAAAACCTCTTTTTCTCATTCTTGTACCTTGGTTTTATGAATGGCTCATAGTAATGTTCCTCCAATTCACTTTGCTTGAACCATTTCTCCCCAACATTTGGGATCCCGGTGGCAGCTAGTGACACCAGCTAGAGTAACTTGGTTGTCATGGAGGTTAGATATGAAAAGTCCGGTCAACATGGCATGGTGTTGGATTTTTTGAATTTGCTCATAGAATTCATAACAGCCAACATTTTTGAAACATGGCACAGCCATAGGAGGTGCCAAGAGTTCCCTGATATTTGTTGGCTCAAATATGAGTATTCTCCCCCCTTTGTGTGGTCTCTTCACCTCTGTTTCTTCTCCCTCACTGTATGGTCTGTTTTCTTCTTTTGCCATGGTGTCTTAATGTCAAAACCCTAGGGAGGTATGATGTTGGTGGAATGTGGTTTTTAGGAATAAGGAATGGGAAAGGGAAATTGAGGGAGATGGTGCTAGGGATTTATGAAATGGGGGAGGGGACAGGGAATAGTAATATGATGGAATTTAGGATGGGGAAATTATTTACAGGTTGGGGGTTGGGAGCCTGGGTAGTTGTAGCACCTAGGGCTTAGGGTGTTGGGATAAAGGGCTTAGGGAAAGGGAATTGTAATGAGGGAAGGGTATGCAAGTGTAGGGGAATGCAATTTGGGAATTGAGAGTGCAATGGTGATTTGAGGGAGATACTAGGGTTTGAAATGAGTAAAACACCAAATCTTTAATGAAACTTTCAAACTACCATAAGGAATGACTGTAAGAGGAAGAAGAATGATATATTTAACTGTCACTCACTTGCTGGAGGTTGAAGGCAACGTTGCTGAGGTTTTGGAGGCAATTTGGCGAAGTCTGGAAGCGTTTCTGGCTTTTCTGGGCAAGTGCGCAGCGCCACAAGCAAACACGCCCTCTCTTTGGTAGGTACGCAACGCTAGAAGCAAGTGTGCAGCGCCACAAGCAAATGCGCCCTCCCTTTGGAAAACGCGCAGCGCTTGCTCTGTTTTTTGCAATTTCGCCCAGGAACTTGAAAAATGCTCTCTTGGAGTTTGCTCATCGATGGTAGGAGACAAATGAAGTTGAATTTGATGCTATGAAGGCTCTTATACTTGAGTGAATTTGATTTTTTGATTTTAAAACCCACTTTCTAATGTTTCAATTCACCTTTGAAAACTTTGCTAATTACCCTTTACACTTTGATTTTTTTTTTGTAGATTGATGATGCTGAAGTTTGGCTCTCTTTACATTCGACTTTGCTTTGATGAAGTTGGCATATAGAGTTTCAGTTGGCAGCTTGGGAACAATACTTATTACATATAGTGAACATAAAATTACATAAAAAAATAAAGATAAATTACATCTCTTTTTTGAATGAAATTACACTTTGGTATGAAAATCATACTTTGAAACCAAAATTACAACTTTCGAAAACCATTTTTACATACTAACAAATCATCTTTAGATGATAAAGAAATATTATTTCAATCACTCTCACACTTTTGCTGACCTTATGAGATGAAATGGAGTATTATTGAACCTTGGAAAATGTAACCTAGTAACCTAATGGGACCTTGAATGACCAGACTCCATGTTGACTTGACTGACATAAAGACATGATGAAATGAGCTTTTATGATTGATGTATGCTTAGTAAGACATAAAGGTGGGCCAACAAGTATTGGTTTTTGAGGGAGAGTGAGGTTTTTTTGACTAGGGCTACCATCAGTATGTAAAGTTTTGAATGAGGACCTAGGTGGAATGACAAAAATTTCAGAATGGGACCCTAATATGATATGAAAAGAGGAGTTTTGATTGCTGATGGCAGTATGCAAATAATGACTCTAACACATACAATGCTTCCTTCACCTCCATAAGACTCCTAGAGTCCAACTGGAACTGTATGGTGCCAATACGCTCCATTGCATACTTGGCATTATCACCGAGCTCCACATGAAGATCATGGTGCTTCTTGGCCATACTGGTGAAAAGGTTACGAGATCCCGTCATATGACAAGAAGCTCCGCTGTCCACAAACCATACACCACGTGTCGTGGTGCCTAAAAGCCATGACACCAGTGCAAACTTCTTGAATTTTTCAGCTAACTCATCTATTTGCGTAGATGTAACTATTGGTGTCTTCCCTTTGCCTTTTTTCTTGTTGGGGCATTGTCTAACATAGTGACCATACTTGTGACAAGCAAACCACTTGATTTTTCTCATATCCTTTTTCTATCCTTGTGAAGATCCTCCTCCACTTTGGTTCTGCTTGGCTTTTACCCTTGCCCTTCTTTGTTTGCTCAACAAGAGCAAGTTCCTCATCTTGACCTCCACATCTACTTTGTCCACCATATATTGCTGTCTCCCACATCTCCTTTTAGGTGAAGTCGTCCCATAACCTGGTCCAATCAAAAAGCTTGTCTCTAGCAAGGATACTTATTACAAAGGTAGCCCATTGCTTGGTACAACCACTAAAGGCTATCTTGACGAGTTCACCCTCATTCACGTCTTTCCCAACAACTGACAGTTCATCACAAGCCCACTGGATACTTGTGAAGTATGAGGCTACAATTTCAATCTCTTCATTCTTATGTTTCTTAGTTTCTCTCTTAGCACCACCTTTTGGTTTTGATATTTACTTTGGTATAGGTTCATCAACGTTGACCACATTTGGTGAGCTGTAGGCTTCCCTGATATGTGAGGGATTATGTGATTCTTCACAACGTTCAATATGATCCCTATAGCCTTCACATCCTTCAGATTATGTTCAACTACTTGTGTTGGATCCCAAAGAACTTGGATCTTTTCTTTTTGCAAGTTCCCTCAAGCTATTTTCCATCAAAGCTATGGTGATCCTCTCCTTCCATGTATAAAATTTGGAACCTCCTCCAATCTGTCTTCAATTCTCAGACTTGATGATGCCATCTCACCAGATCAATTTTAGTCACAAAACCCTAGTTGCAAAATTAAAATTCCGTTGGTAAAATAATTTTGCTGCTATAAAATCCTTGTGATGTATGATCTCCCCCATAGAGTTTCTAGTGCTTTGATTCCATGTTAAATCTCCAATATTGGATCTGATTTATTTATACCTAACGATTATTTTATACCTGTTGATGGTGTTGGATAATCCGCCAACACTATGGGGCTTCACATCAGTGAGACCCCCTACTGTTGGCAGAACATCCAACACCATCAACAATACCTAGAATTATTTACTCAGGGAGGTGGGAAAGACACTACAACAACACAAGATTGAGAGTCTTCTTAGTGATGTTGGGTTCGAGGTAGGAAACAAGGAGATCTGGATCAACAATGGAGGGTTGAACAACCAAAACTAATCTAGGGTTGTAAGTTATTTCTCAGTTGAGCCATTATCCTAGGTTGGGAGCCCATTCAAGTTTGAATTATTAATGAAAACTTTGATTGGGCAGAATATGTGTGTCGTTTTTATGAGATTGGTAATTTTATTTTTGCTTCTGCTGAATGTTAAGAACCTAGCTGTGTAAGTTATTTAGTAGATTTGCAATATGATAGGTTAATAATTTACTAGGTGTTAGGTTTAACGAAATCTAACATGGTATTTGAGCTAGGTCTTTGAGAACTAATCTCAAGGTGCCAAGTTCGTACAAGGATCACTGGGGCCAAGTTCGGCTGTGATTGTAGGCGATAAGTAAATTAATTTGCAGGGTTGCGGAAAGCAAAGTGAGCAAGTGGGGATCGACAAATTTGACAACCCACCCAGTCGCCACAAGTAGTTGACGGGGAAGTGACCCGCTGTTAAATTTAGTTAACAATGGTATGTTCTATGCTTAGCACAATTACTTCAATGTTCCTTAAGCAACCCAATAGCAATTTCCAATTTAGATTTCTAGTAGCAATCACATTAACCATTAATCACATTGACAGTTAAAGTAGATAGAACATAAAACAATATGCAAAAGACAAGCCAAGACAAAAAGACACCAGATTTGATAGATGCCAGGGAAAAACCCCAAGATGGGGAAAACCCTTTGATCAATTCTTCTTATTATTATATCAAAATGTTCAACAAAGAGAAAGAGAGAGTACAAAAGTCAAATTGACCTACCCAATTCAAAGTCAAAACAACCTTGTCAATTTCTGCAGTCAGCTAGAGTCAAACTTAAGCCCTAACCAGAATGTCAACATTGGTCAAAGCAATAATAGAATGTCCTCAAAACAACTCAGTCTTCCCCAGTCAAACTCGCCCTGATCAGGTGGTCAAAGTTAGCCCAAAACAATGATAAAGTCAACAGTCAAACTCAGTCAAATTGCTGCCTGAAATTTGCGGTCAACTTGCAATTTGGTCTGCAGTCAAAGTGCTAAGAAAACTTCAGTTTCTGTGCCAAAAACTGCGGCTTGCTGAGACAAAAATATCCCCAAAAGATTGAAGTCAAATGATGCATAGAAGGTGCTGGTCAACGTTGGTCAAACTGCAATCAACTCTGTAATTATGGCCCTGTAATTCAGCGTCTGAAATTCGTCCTTCTTGATTCACACGTGTGAGAGAGAAGAATGCCCAATGTTGTACGAACCAATGAGAGGAGAGAATGTGTGAGTGAAGAAGGTGCCAAATAAGGTGAAAGGTCACTTGTATTTATACAAGTCGTTGAGGGTGAAGTGACACATCCATTGGGCTTTCTGAGCCTACATGATGATGTGGCCGACCTTGACAATTTGCACATGTGTGGGCATAAATTTAAAATCACACTTCTGCTTGTCCAAATGAGATGATCTTTATATCAATTTTGGTCCTCTCGAAAAGAGGAATTTAATGCAATCATCATCTCCATTAAATGAGTTGTCCTAAAGTGGAAATTGGCCCTAGTTGCCAATTTTAACGCTCCCTCTCAACTATGTAGAATTCCACTTGCCAATCCATCCATCATCATCGTCGACCATCGTGCCATCCTGTTGTCACATACCATCTCTATTATCTCATCTCTGCTTTGCTGAACCATGATGTAATAATGAAGAAGAATTGATCGAGAGTGGGTCACAATACCTTACCACTCTCCACTAACAAAAGTCAGTCAAGAGGTATAACCTCAAATGATCCTAGATCAAGTTGTTGAACACCATGCATCCTAGACATAGGGAGTACAATAGTACACGATGCGTCCATCGGTAGTGCTATGGTCCCTATCCACGTTTCCCAACTGATTGGCCAGATGAGAGGTACTTTCCATGAGTCTTGGATTACATGGATAGGATGTATGCTGGGGCATCAGCAGGAGAAGGTGAACCACTCATCCTGCTCATATGACATAGGAAAAGGTGAACCACTCATCCTATGCATATGTCAATCGTAAGGGAAGGTGAACCACTCACCTTAATACATGTGTTCATAATCGTAGGGGAAGGTGAACCACTCACCCTACACACATGTATACCATCATGGGGTATCATAGGGGATGGTGAACCACTCACCCTGTACACAACGCACCAATAGGGGAAGGTAAACCACTCACCCTATGGCTGCCCATAGCTCCAAGAAGTACTCCAAGCCCCTAGAAGCTCCTAGAGCTCAGTGTCCAACTCAAGCGGGACCCTCATAGGAGGGTCTTTCCACGACTCCAAGTCTCTCTCGGAAGGCTAATAATTTGACCTTCCCTAAGGGCTTCGTGAGGATGTTTGCGACCTGCTCATCAGTCCTGATGTGTTGGAGCCTTATTGCTCTTCGTTGTACCATATCCCGGATAAAGTGGTAGCTGATATCAATTTGCTTGGAGCGGTTGTGGAACACAAGATTCTCTTAAAGGCGAATCCCACTTTGGTTGTCACAGTGGATCACGGTGGTATCGAACACATGCTCAAATAGCTCACTAAAGAGCTTCCTCAACTAAACAACTTCACAACAGGCCATACTAGCTGCAATGTATTCGGCCTCGGCGATGCTTAGAGCAACCGATTTCTGCTTCCTGCTCATCCAAGAAATTGAAGCAGACCCCAATGAGAAGCAACATCCAGACGCTCTTACGATCCACCACATTGCGAGCCCAATCAACATCAGTATATGCATGTAGCCTCAAATTACCGGTAGTATATCTTAGTCCATAGCTGATAACTTGATTGTGCCACGAAGATATTTCAAGAGATTCTTAGTAGCAATCCAATGTATGTGATGAGGCTCGACCATATTTTGACTCAATGTATTCACAACGAAGCATATGTCAGGACGAGAGTTTACTAAGAACATCAGGCCCCCACGAGTTGTCTATATTCAGAAGGATTTGCCAATTCGGGCTCAACAACACTTCCACATAGCTTCTTGAAGTTGAGTTCCATCGGAGTAGACACAAACTTGCAATTCACCATCCCACATCTCTCGAGCAACTTCACAATGTATTTTCCTTGAAAAAAGAAAATCTCACTTGGCTTTTGCTAGACCTCCAGGCCTAGGAAGTAGTGCATCAGACCTAGGTCTTTCATCTCGAACTCGGATGTCAACTCTCTCTTGCATTGATAAATGAGAGAGTTTGCACTTGTCAGAAAGAGATCATCCACATAAAGGACCAAAATAGAGGCATGTCTTTTTCAACCTTGAAGTATAAGTTAGGATCAACATCACTCCTTGTAAATGTTAGGATATTCTGACACATAGGAAATAGTTAAGTTTAACTTGGTCTAGTGTAGAGTTAGGTAAAGTGTGTTTCTTTACTATGTAAATTTGTAACTTACAATCCGACGGTCACGATATGTTCTAGACATGAAGTGATTTGATGGTTCATTCTCTCTCGGTATTACTGACACTTGATCCGTGGCTTAACACCCAATTGGTCCATGATCTCTATTTAAAGAGTATGGAGGGTCATTTGTAGGGCGTCTGTTCATGAGAGAAGCTTATGTAAATTTTCATTCTTTTATTAATAAATTGCCTGAAGTGGCTGCGTTGGCTCAGGCTGTGGACTGTTTCCCTCTTGAGGGTTTTAACTACGTCAAGAATACTGGTGTAGTGATCTGTGATCTGTTTGTGAGCAGTGTCCTTTGGTGTTCTATTTGAGGAACTTACCCTGTAAATTCCTACATGGTATCAAAGCTATTTGAGTGCCACATCCGTTGGTGATCGAAATCCGAAGCCGGTACAACTGCATCTGACAGTCGTGTCCTAGATCCACTGTTTTTGACCGCTTTTGGGCCGAGAGGACTGCTCTATTGTGTTAGGAGCATCTGTTCCAATGAGGAACCCCTTTTGTTTCACGCGAAAAGGTTTCCGGTAGCCCTAGCTACTTCATTTTTAAGATTTGGAGGTATACAATATTTATTTGCAGTTTTAGTTATTCATCTCTCTGTTTATTTCGGTTTATTTAGCTCTATTTTTTTTATTACCGGATCTATACCTTTCATTTCTACGTATGCTCTTTGCCTTGCGACTCTGTGCGATCTGGGCAAATCAGAAACATAAATGAAGGATTTTTTTCATGCGTATGCTCTTTTCCGTCGCGCCTTAGTGTGATCTCGGAAAATCGAAAACATTGAGGAAAATATTTAGGTTTTGGCGAAAGCTAACTTCAAGCCATAAGGTTTGGTTTTTTTGTATGCCCGTGTTGGGTTGTGTGGTTTTTTGTTTTGTAGGAAAAAAAAAGCTTTTTCAAGCAAGCACGCACCCCAAAGATTCAGTGACTAAAAAAAACCCCCTTCCTGTTTTAAAAAAATTAATAACCTTTTAAATTAGGTCACTTGGTCCAAAGTTACTTTATGAGAATAGAGGTTTTGGGTTCAAGTCTTTCTTTTTTTTGAGTTACTTTTTCAAAGAACACATGTAATTTATATTTTAAAGTTACTTTATATAAAGATGTTCTCACCCATTATAAAAAATGAGTCACTTATAATTCTAAAGTCTTTTTATCTTTTATTTAAGTTACAATTTAGTGAGTAGCTCATAAAGTACCATTGTAAAAGTGACTTTCACTTATTTATATAAGTGGGTCACATAATTTTTTTTTTTAAAGTGAGCTAATTAGATTAAGTTTGAAAGGGGGGGGGGGATTTTTTTTAAATATAACATTATCATTCACTTCCGCACATTCACACACTTCGTCGGCATCTTCAACAACTTTTCTTCAAAAAGCCATAACTTTTTCATCTGGAAGCCGTTTTCAGAGCCGTTTTTTTTGAATCAGCCTAATTTTTCGAGATATTTCCATTGGAACACTTAGTTTCAGCATCTATAGCTTCAATTTCTGGTAAAATGGAAAGTCCATGCCAAGTTATTCTTGATAGCACCAACTACTGTCAATGGTGGTCCTACATTGTGGATTTACTTAGAAGTAAAGGTCTTTACAAAATAGCCTTAGGCTAAGAAACTAAACCTAAAGATGAAGATAAGGCAGCCAAATGGGAAAATAGGCAAGATCAAGCATGTGGGTTGATCGGGATGTCTATTTTTCCAGACCTTAGATTCCATATCGTAGAACTTGATACCCCTAATGAAGCAATGAAACAACTCACTAAAGTTTTTGGAATTAAAAATGAAATTAGAGCCCATCAACTCGAAAATGAGTTGCTTATGTTGGACCCAAATAATATTTCTTCCATTGAAGATTTTTTGTCCAAGTTCAAGACCCTTAGATTTCTCTTGGATGGTGTTAAAGTTAAGAAAGAAGATGGTAGCCTTATCTATTCCATTCTTACTAAGTTGGGACCAACCTGCTCTGTGTTTGTTTTCACCTTCCATTCTACTAGAGAAGCCTTTATTTCTCAAGGACAAGACTACAAGTCCCCTTCTTTTGATTCTTTTTGTGATTATTTAATAAGATAACAAGAAAAACTCTTACATCTTGGTCTTCTTAATCATGGAAACTCTTCTAAGAAATCCTTAGCCGCCTAGCAAAAACCAAATTCAAAGAATCCTAAGAAGCAATATCCTAAAAAGAATGGTCTTAAACCAAACGAGGATCCTAAGCAATTTCAGTCCCAAAATGAAAAATCATTTCAACAAAATGATAAGGCAAATAAAAACAAAGGGAAGAAGACTGATTAACATTGCCACTTTTGTAATCGAGATGGCCACTTAGAATCCAAATGCTTGAAGAAGATGGAAGCCTTGGAAGCAGCCATGAAGAAGCATAACATCCATTTGGAGCACTCTTCAACTTCAACTTCAACTTCATCTTCAGGAATAACACTTTCTGCATGTGGTTGTCAAGCATCTGGGTCTGGTTATGCACTAAATATATTTTCTTCTTCTCATTCTCATGAGTGGCTCATTGATTCTGGAGCTTCTTATCACTTGGCCAAAAACAAAGCCATGTTTTCTTCTTTAAATGATTGTAACAACAAAAATATATATGTTGGTGATGATAGATCTCTTAGTATTATAGGGACTGGAACTATTCATCTAGACAATGGTCAATTTAATGATGTATTATGTGTTCCAACCTTATCCTGCAACCTTTTATCTGTATATCAGATAACTCATTCAGGTGAAGGGAAAACTGTTGAATTTTCACCTCACAATGTTATAATTAAGGACCTAAGAGATCCTAAACCGATATTAGCTATTGGCATTGCTGATGATTCTACAAGGTTGTATAAGTTTAACAACTTTGGGTCATCAACTCTTCCCTCGGTATTTGTTGCTCATAATGATGAAGTGAGCAAACTTTGGCATGAGTGATTTGGTCACTTAAACTATCGCTCCCTTCAGCATCTATGTAAAGAAAATATGGTGACAGGTCTTCCTATGGTATCTTGCAGAAATGGTGTTTGTTTCGGATGTGTACTCGGAAAACATCATCGGTATAGTTTTGAAAAACGTGCCTCTTGGCACGCCTCAACCCCTTTACAGCTTGTGCATTGTGATTTATGTGGTCCACTTCCAGTTGTTTCATTCTCTGGCTACAAGTATTTCTTAACTTTCATTGATGATTTCTCCAGACGCACTTGGGTATACTTCTTAAAACTCAAAAGTGAAGTATTTAAGATGTTCTTGGCCTTTAAGGCCTTTGTTGAGAAACAATCTAGACATCAAATTCTTAAGCTAAGATATGATAATGGCGGAGAATATGTTAACAACAAATTCATCAACTTTTTCACTGAGCATGGAATTCAAATGCAACATACTGT
>APFE031265756.1:120766-152672 GCA_000404065.3 Pinus taeda
CAAAGGATATAGACTTATTCCACTTAAGTCCAAAAATGTTATCATTAGAAGAGATGTAAAGTTTGCTGAAAATATATCGGCCTACGAGCCTAGTTCAACGGATGTACCACGTCTCTCTATCCCTTCTACTTCTGAAAATATTTCTTCTTCAAATGATGACAGCGAGGATGACAATCCTCCCCCACCTTCTCAAGATCCTCCTTCAGCTCCTCAGCTTCCAAAATGGGTTCGTGCCCTCGGGATGCAGCAGGTGCTCTTGCAGGTGATCCTACAGAGTAGCGCCGCACTCGTTCTCAGTTTGATAGAGCATCTTTTTCACTGGCTCAAGCTCCAGCGAATTATGATCCTGACACCTTTGCAGAAGCTTCAAGCCATCCAGATTGGAACGCAACTATGAATGAAGAATATCGTTCATTATTGGCAAATGATACATGGGATCTTGTTCCTCTTCCAAAGGTACGAAAACTTGTTAGATGCAAATGGGTTTACAGAACCAAGTATGGACCAGATTGAAAAAATTGATAAACATAAAGCTCGTCTTGTTGCTAAGGATTTTTCACAAGTTGAAGGCATTGACTATATTGAAACCTTCTCCCCTGTTGCCAAAATGAACTCTATCTGCCTTGTTCTTTTCCTTGCTGCCTCTTTCAAATGGGAAGTCCATCAGATGGATGTTAAATCTGCCTTTTTGCATGGGGACTTGCATGAAGAAATCTATATGGAACAATCTCATGGATTTATAAAAACAGACTCCAGCCTTGTATGTCGGCTTAAGAAATCCCTTTATGGTCTCAAGCAAGCCCCTCGGACTTGGTATGCCAAAATGGATAGCTTTCTTTTAGATACTAGCTTTTCTAGGTGTCATTCTGAAAATACTGTCTACACCAAGAAAGTGGGTAAGTATCTTATCATTCTTGTTCTTTATGTTGATGATTTTATCCTTACTGGTAGTGATGCCAACCTTATAAACCATGTGAAGTCCAACCTTAAAAAGAAGTTTGAAATGACAAACTTAGGACACTTGCACTATTTTCTTGGTCTTCAAGTCTTACAAACCAAGGAAGGTATTTCCCTTTCCCAGTCCAAGTATGCCTGTGATCTTCTACGCCATTTTCACATGGAAGACTGTAAGCCAGCCCCTTCTCCCTTTTAGTCTGGAGTCAAATTTTCAGTCACTTGTTCTTCCCCTAAAGTTGATGCTACCTTATACCGTCAGCTTGTAGGAAAACTTTTGTATCTGACCCATACTTGTCCTGACCTTTCCTTTGCTGTTGGCATTATTGCTCGGTTTATGCAAAACCCACATGAAAGTCATTGGAAAGCAGCTAAAAGAATACTTCGTTATGTTCGAGGTATAGTTCAGTTTGAGATTCATTACAGTGCAGAAGCATCTCCTCTATTGGTTGGTTTCACCGATTCCGATTGGGCTAGTGACCCTGATGATTGTAAATCTACTGCAGGTTATGTGTTCACTCTTGGTTTTGGACCTATTACATGGGCTTGCAAGAAACAAAGTGCCATTTCTCTTTCTTCAGCAAAAGCAGAGTATCATGGCGCCGTAGAAGCTAGTAAGGAAGCCCTGTGGCTTCGTCAGATCCTGTCAGAGTTTGGCTTTCAGCAGCAACATTTGACTACACTTTAGGTGATAATCAAAGTGCCATTCAACTATGCAAAGGTCCAGTCCAACATCAGCGCAACAAACACATTGAACTACACATGCACTTCATCAGAAAGCTCATTCATGATCATGTTCTTGAAGTGCGATATTGTTCAACCGATGATCAAGTTGCAGACATCTTTACAAAGGCTCTCACAGAGGCGAAGTTTACTAAACTTCGATTTATGGTTGGAGTTCAGGAAGTTGTTACTAGGGAGGGATAGGCTCTAATGCCTCCTTCCTTCTCCTATTGTGTCATATTTGTAAATCCTTCAATCCTATCCCAAATTGTTCTTAAGGAGGGATGTTAGGATATTCCGACACATAGGGAATAGTTAAGTATAACTTGGTCTAGTGTAGAGTTAGGTAAAGTGTGTTTTTTTACTATGTAAATTTGTAACTTACAGTCCGACGGTCACGATATGTTCTAGACATGAAGTGATTTTACGGTTCATTCTCTCCTCGGTATTACCAACACTTGATCTGTGGCTTAACACCCGATTGGTCTATGATCTCTATTTAAAGAGCATGGAGGGTTATTTGTAGGGTGACCATTCATGAGAGAAGCTTATGTAAATTTTCATTCTTTTATTAATAAATTGCCTGAAGTGGCCGCGTTGGCTCAAGCCGTGGACTATTTCCCTCTTTGAGGGTTTTAACCACGTCAAGAATACTGGTGTAGTGATCTGTGATCTGTTTGTGAGCATAGTATTCAAAGCCGGCCTAGCTAACCGGTTACCGGTCTAACCGGCTGGTTAGCAGGCCCACCTATTGGAATCGATCCAAAAACCGGGTTAGACACCCTCTATGGCCAAAAAAGAGACCTAACCGGTCCTAATCGGCCGGTTTAGGGCGGAACCGGCCGATTTGTATCAAATCGTCCGATTCCGTCCTAAAACGGCCGGTTACCGGTCAAGCCCACCGTGAGCCCAGTCAGCGCTTTTTTCAATGTCTTTTAGGGGTTTTGGAGGGAAAATAAGGGTCTTTTCCCTCCAAAAACACCCTCTCCAAGCCTTTAAGAGGCCCTTTTCCCTCTCATTTGTCTCATACATCTCATTTGGAGTGTTTGTGAATTTGCTTGGGAGCTTGGAGAGTGTTGAGTTTTTGCTGGAGTAGTGGAACAACAAAGTTTAAGCTAAGTAGTAGTCATCATGCCTCCAAAAGCCAGAGATACTGCATGGGCTCATTGTGATATGATTAATGGCAAAATGATCTGCAAATGCCAAAAATCCATTGAAGGAGGGGGTATTAATAGGTTCAAGCAACACTTGGCTGGAATAGGAGGCCATGTAAAGCCATGTGGAGCACCAAATAAAATAATAGGGCATATTAGGGCAGAATACCTTCAGAAGTTTGAGACTCAAGTCATTGAACCAATAGAGAAGTTTGTGACAGCAAAGTTTGGGAGTCGAGACTCAACCAACTGAGTTTGATCATGATGACTCATGAGAAGTTTCAAGTGATAATGTTGATCACTATTATCATATATGTAGACTTGAGTCTTGTAGTAGGCCACTGGCCCCATAATTTGTAGGGTTTGTTTTTGCACTCTAGAGGCCATTTAGAGCCTCATTGCTTATGTATTTTGTCGATGATATGTATTGCACTCGGTGCCATTTTGATATATTCACCTTTACATGGTATATAAATGAGCAATCTTTGCATATTTTGTCTCTATTGGCTTGGAATCATGGTTTTAAATCTTAAAAATAGTTTTATTCATTAAAAATTAATTATTTAATGTATTTTTTCTAAAACCGGTTCATTTAGGCCAAACCAGTCTCGGTTAAACCGGTTCCAGTCGGTAAACCGGTTCATTAGGTGGACCGGCCTGGTCACCAGTTCTGGTTTTAAAAACATTGTTTGTGAGCGGTGTCCTTTGGTGTTCTATCTGAGGAACTTACCCTGTAAATTCATACAGTAAATCCCAACTTCATAATATAACTATCAATCCTCTCATACCAAGCCCTAGGGGCTTGCTTCAACCCATAGAGGGTTTTTCAATATGCACATGTTTGTCCTTCGATCTTGTACTTTGAACACCCCAGGTTGTTCTATGTAGATTTCCTCCTTAAGCGAGCCATGCAAGAAAGCAATCTTAACTTCCATTTGGTGTAGGCTCTATCCTTGAGAGGCAACAAGGGCAATAATGGATCAGATAGTGGTATATCGGGCAACCAGTGCAAATATCTCATCATAGTCCACTCCTTCCTTTTGAGAGAAGCCTCGAGCAATGAACTTGGCCTTGTATTTTTCAGCACTCCCATCAACTCCATGTTTGATTTTATAAAACCATTTAGAAGTGACCACAGGCTTGCCCTTGGGTCTAGGAACCACACCCTGGACATCATTTTTCATGATTGATTTGTACTCCTCATTCATTGCATCCTTCCATACTTGGTGTTTCATGGTTTCTTCGAACGTACATGGCTCAGATTGAACAATAGTGCTCATAGCAGCTAAGTACCCTTGATACTTGTTCGACTTCTTATTTTCACGAAATGTCCCTCTTGGAGCAATATGTCTTTCAGCATCTTTGAGAGTATCTTTGAGCCACAAAGGTCTTTTCCTTGAGGTAGAGGGATCACTAGGAGGTGGATCAATGGGATCCATCGGGCCTTCAACATCGGGCATCGGTCCATCTGTTTGAGATTCATCATGCTTTCCTGCAACATCATCATTGTCCTTCATTGGGATAGGGAGATCTCTGGCTTTCCCAAGGGCATAATCTTCATTGAAAGTGACATCATGGCTTATTTCCACTTCTCTTTGACCAGGCACATAAATTCTATATGCCTTCAAAGTTTCACTGTAGCCCACAAATGTTATTTTTTTCCCAGATGCTTCTACCTTGTTTCTTTTCTCTTTAGGCACATGATAATACACAGGACAACCAAATATTCTAAAACGAGAAACATCAGGTTTCTTACCAGAGAAGACTTCTTCGGGTGCCTTGAAATCCAATGCTTGATGCGGGCTCCTATTTTGAACATATATGACAATGTTGGCAACTTCTACCCATAAGAACTTCGGTGGACCTTGGTCATGAAGCATGGAGCGGGTGGCTTCTATGATTGTTCGATTCTTCCTTTCAACAACTCCATTTTGCTCAGGAGTGTGTGGAGTGGTAGTCTCCCTCTTAATACCAGCCTCTCTACAAAAATCATTGAACTCATTTTATTCATATTTGGTTTCATTATCGGTCCTCAATATTTTGATCTTCTTCCCTGTTTGATTTTCAACCAAGCCTTTGAAAGAACAGAACCATTTGAACACTTCGTCCTTCTTTTTCAAGAAATAGATCCATGTTTTGCGAGAGAAGTCATCCAAAAATGTTGCATAGTATAAGTATCCTTCTAATGATGTTATGAGCAACATACCAGATATATCAGAATGGACCAATTGAAGAATGTTGGTAGTTTGATTTTCCTTGAAGGGAATGGTCCCCTTGTAAGCTTTCCAACTGTACAACCTTGAAAAACAGCGTCATGATTTATGTTGAACTTGGGCATACCTCTGACCATCTTCCTTACCCCATGTAAGGCTTTGTAATGAAGGTGAGCAAATCTTCGGTGCCATAATTCAGATTGAAGAGAAGTATCACAAGTCATAGCTCCCAAAGGACTTCCTCCAACTTGATAAAGACCTTCAACCCTAAATCCAAGCGTAAATGCATCTTTAGGGTTTCTTTGCCAAATATGTACTTTTCCATCAATGAATGCTATCTTGAAGCCTTTATCTTCCGTTGCAGAAATAGACACCAGTTTCTTCTCCAAATCGGGTACACACAATACTTCTTGTAGATGAAGGGTTTGACCTTGATTTAAGTGAAAAGTGACAATCCCTATCCCTTTCACAGGATAGGTGGCATTGTCTCCAAGTATGATCTCCAAATTAGTCTTCTTTTCAATCAAATTTGAGAGGGCTTCCTTGTACTCGGTGAAGTGCCTTGAGGCTCCACTGTGAATCAACTAATGATCCTAAGTATCCGGAGGAGAGGCAATAGTGAGGGTGGAAATAAGATAAAATTCTTTTTGTTTTCCTACATCATTAGGTTTTTTTTTTTTACCTGAATTCAGGCTTCTGTGATTCATAATGAATTAAGAAAAGTCTTTCGGTGGAAATCACACAAGAGAAATTTTTGGTCGACGCGTCTCGAACCAACAAGTGTGGTTCATCATCAGGACTAGTTGAAGGGGCCTCTCTTCATCTAGTCCTGATGATGAACCACACTTGTTGGTTTGAAACTTGTCGGCCAAAAAAATCTCTTATGTGATTTCTATCGAAAGACTTTTCTTAAAACATTAGTTTCCTCATACCTAGAATTTCTTGTCCTTTTGGGAGGTCGACCTGTTGATTTTTGTAGCATCGGATGTGTTCTAGCCACAAAGTTTTGTGGAGAGGCTATAATACATGTATTCTCCAAAACCCAAAAATCTTTTCTGGAAATTCCACCTAGAGACGACCTAATTTTTTTTTTGGTTAATTAAAGGGTATTAATTAAGTCATTGTGAGAATCTTTTAGATGAAGACATGGATTAATTTCTAGTTAATCTTAGCCATCGATTATGTTTTAATCTTGGCCATTGGTGCTCCAACAAAAGATCATAAGATGTCGATGGGTAGATGGAAAACACACTAGGGCAGATACTCTGTTGCTCAATTAGATCGATTTTCTCAGTGGCTGAAGCTCGTCAAGAGAAAATCAAATCAGAGAGTGAGTTGTAGGTCGGGGAGAGAGGGCATCAACATAGTCTGAGAGTGCAAGACAAATCTGGAGGGCCTCTCTTCATCTAGTCCTAATGATGAACCACACTTGTTGGTTCGAAACGTGTCAGCCAAAAAATTCTCTTATGTGATTTCTACTGAAAGACTTTTCTTAAAACATTAGTTTCCTCATACCTGGAATTTCTTGTCCTTTTGGGAGGTCGACCAGTGGATTTTTGTAGCATCGGATGTGTTCTAGCCACGAAGTTTCATGGAGAGGCTAGAATACATGTATTCTCCAAAACTCATAAATCTTTTATGGAAATTCCACCTAGAGACGACTTAATTAAAAAAATATATATATTTTTTGGTTAATTAAAGGGTATTAATTAATTCATAGTGCGAATCTTCTAGATGAAGACATGGATTGATTTCTAGTTAATCTTAGCCATCGATTATGTTTTAATCTTGGCCGTTGGTGCTCCAACAAAAGATTATAAGAAGAAGTCGATGGGTAGATGGAAAACACACTAGGGCAGATACTCAGTTGCTCAATCAGATCGATTTTCTCAGTGGCTGAAGCTCGGCAAGAGAAAATTGAGTTAGAGAGTGAGTTGCAAGTGGGAGAGAGAGGGCATCAGCATAGTCTGAGAGTGCAAGACAAATCTAGAGGGCCTCTCTTCAAATAGTCCTAATGATGAACCACACTTGTTGGTTCGAAACGTGTCGGCCAAAAAATTCTCTTATGTGGTTTCTACTGAAAGACTTTTCTTAAAACATTAGTTTCCTCATACTTGGAATTTCTTGTCCTTTTGGGAGGTCGGCCTATTGATTTTTGTATCATCGGATGTGTTCTAGCCACGAAGTTTCGTGGAGAGGCTAGAATACATGTATTCTCCAAAACCTAGAAATCTTTTCTGGAAATTCCACCTAGAGACGACTTAATTAAAAAATATATATATATATATATTATATATTAGGTTAATTAAAGGGTATTAATTAAGTCATAGTGAGAATCTTCTAGATGAAGACATGGATTGATTTCTAGTTAATCTTAGCCATCGATTATGTTTTAATCTTGGCCGTTGGTGCTCCAACAAAAGATTATAAGAAGAAGTCAATGGGTAGATGGAAAACACACCAGGGCATATACTCAGTTGCTCAAGTAGATCGATTTTCTCAGTGGCTGAAGCTCGGCAAGAGAAAATCGAGTCAGAGAGTGAGTTGCAGGTGGTAGAGAGAGGGCATCAGCATAGTCTAGAGTGCAAGACAAATCTGGAGGGGGCACCACAGAGGAGGGACGCAAATCATTAGCACGGAAGGGTTGACGTAGGGCCTACGCAGTCACTGTGCAGAGGGTGACGTATAAAGGCTAGCGAAAGAGGTAGGAGGTCCTCTTCGGGGTCAGAAAAACACCGTGGAGTGTGAGAAATTCACCAGTAAATTTCTCTCAGTGATTCTTCCTCTATTTTGTCTTGTATAAAAATCATTGTTGAAGATTAATAAAAGAAAAGCTCATTCGATGCACTAGTTTTCCCACATTGGGTTTCTCTGGGGACAATTGTCCAAAAATAACTGTCACTGTGGTTATATATGTGCTAGTACTTTCCTTGCATTCACTTTCCGCAGAATTTTATTTGTGAAGGATCCAGTGTATGTATTTTGATATTTGCGTAGAAAAATGCAAATAATTTGTTTAAGTAATTTAACAAATAGAAGAAATATTATCAGTTACTGCAGTAGGATTCGGGATCACTGAATTTTCACATGGTATCGGAGCACTAGTAAAGCAGGAAGAGCTCGATTGCAGACAGAAGAAGGATTTCGAAAAGCATTGCATGGGCAGCAGTTCGAAACCCTAGAGAGGCTGTGCAGTCCATTTGCTAGATAAGCAAATTTTTCGTGGAAAAATAATTCTCTAAGTGAGTCGACAGAGAATAAAAGTTTCCGAATCAAGATTTGTCAAAGGCAGAGGGAGCAATGCAACAATTTCCACGTAGAGCAACGAATTCAGTGTTGGGAAGGAAATAACACAGAAAACTATGGATAATCAAGAAGCCTCAGAATTATCTTCTAGATTGGAAGATGAGTTTGCATGTCTGTCAGGATCAGCGTCAGCTGGTGTCTGGTATATTGATAGCAGAGCTTCAACTGACATGACTGGAGTAAGGGAATATTTCTCGAGCTACCAAGAGGAGCAAATGGACTTCCAGATCACTATGGGCAACAGAACTAAGTGTACTCCAGTAGGGAGAGGCACCATAGATTTTCAAACGGAAGTAGGAACCAGTACTAGCACCACGAATGTACTGCATGTGCTAGGATTGGGTATAATGATGTCTATTTTGTGAGAAAAAAAGTATATGTCAAACATCCTATTGGGAAGAAGGTGACACAGATTGGAGCTCGAAGCAACAGGCTATATAGATTGCAGATTGATTGTCCAATGGCACTGATAGGCAGTGATAACAACAGTAGGAAGGAGTTGAATGAACTATGGCACATGAGGATGGGACACTTGCACCATGGAGCACTCAGGATGCTAACAGAGACTGGAATAGGAGTTCTAGCTCTCATCACTGAGCACGATGATCTATGCCAAGATGTGTACTTGGAAAGTATGCAAAAGCAACGTTTCCCAAAAGTGACAGCAGAGCCAATGGTGTGTTGGGATTGATACACTCAGATATTTGTGGCCCGATGTCCACCAGAGCTCTTAGCGGTGGCGAGTATTTCATCACCTTCATTGCTGACCATTCCAGAAAAACTTGGATCTATTTCTTAAAGACCAAGGATGAGGTCTTTGATCGGTTTCGAGAGTTCAAGGCTCTCGTACAAAACATGACAGGGAAAAAGATCAAGGTACTACGTTTAGATAATGGTGGAGAATACACAGTCCTCACAGATTTCTGCGCAAAGGAAGGTATCAAAAGAGAGTGGACAACTCCGTACAATCCGCAGCAGAATGGAGTAGTGGAGCGGAAGAACAAAAATATAGTCGGGGCAACAAAGGCCATGTTGTATGATCAGGATTTGCCTAGATTCTTATGGGTAGAAGCACGCAACACAACAGTGCACATTCAAAACAGGACACCTCACAGAGCCTTGGGGAAGAAAACGCCAGAGGGAGTCTTCACCGGGAAGAAACCTGAGGTAAGTCATTTGAGGATATTTGGGAGTGTGGCCTATTGCCACATTCCAGATGAGAAGTGTAGTAAGTTGGATCAGACTGCAGAAAAGGGATATCTCGTGGGATATAGCGAGACCTCAAAGGAATACAAAATCTGTGTTCTTGGCAGTAGGAAGATTGTAGTGAGGCGAGATGTAAAGTTCATGGAAGACAGAGCTTACAGAAAATCTCGAGAGATGCTTGCAGGAGATCAGTCATCAGATGTTCCTTTAGTCCAGCAGAAACAAGGACCGTAGGTAGAACAAGCAGGGGGACAGTGACAGGATTTGAGTACAGTGACTAGTACCAGCATGTTCTTAGGGGCAGGAGATCCCGGAATTTCTCAGCAGAGAAAGTTGCAGGTACACGTAGAGGAACATATTGAACCTCCCACCACCAATGGTAGGACCTGTAGGGAAGTGCATTAGACCTTGAAGGACGCAAAAGAGTTTGTCGGAGCTCCTAGAATCGACAAGAGGCAGCGCATGCAACCTGACAGATATCAGGCCTTGGTGGCTCAGGTTGCAGAACCCTCCAGTTTTCAGGAAGCCACACAACATCAGGTGTGGGTGGATGCCATGGTAGAAGAATACAATTCTATCATGACAAATGATGTTTGGGAGGTGGTGCCTAGACCAGAGGATAGATCAGTTGTGGGTTCCAGATGGATCTACAAGATCAAGTACACTGCAGATGGCGGTGTAGAGAAGTATAAGGCTAGATTCGTGGCAAAGGGGTATGCACAAAAAAGGAATAGACTATGAGGAGACCTTCGCCCCAGTTGCCAGATATACCTCTATCAGATCTGTCATATCCCTAGCAACACAGATGGGATGGGAAATTCACTAGATGGATGTCAAGACAACATTCTTGAACGGGGTGATAGAAGAGGAGATGTACATAGAGAAGCCTGAAGGCTTCGAAACTCATGAGAAGCACACTCATTTATGCAGATTGAGGAAAGCCCTGTATGGGCTCAAGCAGGCACCTAGGGCGTGGTATGGTCGGATTGACAGTTACTTACAACAGTTGGGATTCATCAAGAGTGATGCAGATCCCAATCTCTACTATCTGATGGTGGAGAATGAGCCTCTCATTCTGGTTTTATATGGAGTTGATCTGTGTTTGATAGGATCATCGAGGCTCATAGAGGACTGCAAAAGGAACCTTGCAGCAGAATTCGACATGAAGGATATGGGTTTGATGCACTATTTTTTGGGGTTGGAAGTATGGCAAAAGAATGGGGAAATCTTCCTTGGGTAAGGGAGATATGCTACAGAAATTCTGAAGAGATTCAAAATGCAAGATTGCAGACCCATGGCAACACCCATGATTACCAACCGGAAAAAGATAGATGCCTCAGGGGACAGGGAAGTCGACCCCTCCCTGTACAGACAACTAATTGGGTCACTCATGTATCTAGTCAACACCAGGCCAGACATTTGCTTTGCTATCAATACCCTTAGTCAGTTCATGGTGGAACCGAAAAGGGTACATTGGGCAACAACTAGGTACATTCTCAGATATGTGTAGGGAACAATCGGGCTCGGGTTGAAATATACTCGAGAAGATGACGTCAGGTTGAGTGGATTTGCAGATGCAAATTGGGCAGGTAGCTCAGTGGACAGGAAAAGTACCTCTAGGTACTGCTTCAGTGTTGGATCAGGAATGATCTCTTGGTGCAAAAGGAAGCAAAATTTAGTAGCACTGAGCTCAGCAGAAGCAAAATATATGGTGGCAAGCATAGGTACGTGCAAAGCCATATGGCTTAGGAAATTGCTGGTGAGTTTATTCAGGAAGAAAATGGGAGCGACCAATGTTTACTGTGATAATCAGAGTTGCATAAAACTCTCTGAGAATCTAGTATTTCATGATAGGTTGAAGCACATTAATATCATATGTCATTTCATCAAGGATTGTGTTCAACGTGGGGTAGTTTAGCTACAGTATGTCACCACAGGCGATCAGGTAGCAGACATACTCACCAAAGCTCTAGGGATAGCTAAGTTCATCTAGTTCAAAGAACATATGGGTATGGTGGAGAATTCGTTTCAATAGATTCTCTACAACAATAGTTGAGAGGGAGTTGCAGTGCAGATGCAGTAGTTGACAACAATTCAACAACGTTAGCAGCAACACAGATGCAACACATATCAAAGTTATGCAGTTGTTGATGGGCAACAACAACCAGACTTCAGCAGTGTGACAGGAGATGATGTAGAGATAAAGTGATGCTTTAGTGGGTTGCAGTACTAGAACACATTCCTCGCTAAGAGGGAGTGTGGATTTTTGTAGTATTGGATGTGTTCTAGCCACAAAATTTTGTGGAGAGGCTAGAATACATGTATTCTCCAAAACCCAGAATTGTTTTTGGAAATTCCACCTAGAGTTGACTTAATTAAATATATATATATATATATATATATATATATATATATATTTTTAATTGGTTCCTAAGTCCAAAACTTAAGGAATCTAGTTAATTAAAGGTATTAATCAAGTCATGGTGAGAATCTTCTAGATGAAGACATGGATTGATTTCTAGTTAATCTTAGCCATCGATTATGTTTTAATCTTGGCCGTTGGTCCTCCAACAAAAGATTATAAGAAGTCAATGGGTAGATGGAAAACAAACCAGGGCAGATACTCAGTTGCTCAAGTAGATCGATTTTCTCAGTGGCTGAAGTTCGGCAAGAGAAAATCGAGTCATAGAGTGAGTTGCAGGTGGGAGAGAGAGGTCATCAACATAGTTTGAGAGTGCATGACAAATCTAGAGGTGGCAACACAGAGGAGGGACACAGATCATCAACATAGAAGGGTTGATGCAGGGCCTATGTAGTCAATGCGTAGAGGGTGACGTAGAAAGGTCTGCGAAAGAGGCAGGAGGTCCTCTTCGGGGTCAAAAAAATGCTGTGGACTGTGAGAATTTCACCAGTAAATTTCTCTCAGTGATTCTTCCTCTATTTTGTTTTGTACAAAACTATTGTTTAAGATTAATAAAAGAAACCCTCATCTGCTGCACCGGTTTTCCCACATTGGGTTTTTCCGGGGACAATTGTCCAAAAATAACTGTCACTGTGGTTATATATGTGCTAGTATTTTCCTTGTATTTACTTTCCGCAAAATTTTATTTGTGAAGGCTGCAATGTATGTATTTTGATATTTGCCGTAGAAAATATCAAATAATTTGTTTAAGTAATTTAGCAAATAGAAGAAATATTATCGATTACTGTAGTAGGATTCAGGATCGCTGAATTTTCACATGACCATTACCATATTGAGCAGCGGGAGAATTCTTCTTTCCTTTATTGTTGATCTTTTGTTCCTTTGATTGCCATTGCCTTTGAAATTGTTGTGATTGTTGTTGTTGTTGTTGTCATCCTGTGGAGTACCCTTCTTGTGAGGACACTCTCTACCATAGTGGCCAAACCTGTTGCAATTGTAGCACCTTCCTTTTCTTCCTTCTTTGAATCCCTGCTTGAATCCTTGACCTTGTCTCTTTGGACTTGCATTGTTCTTCCTCTTTGCATGAGTGAAGAAAGTAGTAGGTTCATTTCCATTTGAAGGCTTGTCTCTCTCCATCATCCTCATCTCTTCTTGTGTGCATCTAGCCAATAATTCATCAAAACTTGGAATCCTGTCATTGTTAAGAATAGTGGTGTTAAACACATCCCATGCTCTTGTGAGACCTCCAAGAGCAATGAGAGTCAGCTCCTTGTCAACAACAACTTCTCCAATAGATAGAAGATCATTCTTGATTTTTGTAATCCTCATGAAGTAGGATTGGATGGACTCCCCTTTGCCCATCTTGATATCCTTCGACTTGTTTTTGAGAAAGAGGATTTGATTTGCATTGTTCACTTTGAACATCCTAACCAACTTATCATACATCTCCTTAGATGTTTCTAAATTAGAAATATAAGCAACCAAATGCTTTTGAATAGAGTCTATAATGATTCTTTTAGCTTTGACCTCACCTTTCTTGTATTTCATCTTTGCAGCAGCAGGTGCATTTGAAGGAGGCTCCACCACTCTTCCCTTTACATAGTCCATAGCATCATTCTCTTCCAAAGTCATCTTCCATGTATGATAGTCGGATTTGTCCTTGAGCTTATCCTTAGATTTGAAGTATGATGTAGTCGCCATTGAAGCTAGACCAATATTCTTGTCCAACAACTCTTTTCTTAGTGATTGCTTTTCTCTCTCTTGCTTGGGCTTTGTCTTCACCTGGGCTCTGAAACCATGTTAAATTTAGTTAACAATGGTATGTTCTATGCTTAGCACAATTACTTCAATGTTCCTTAAGTAGCCCAATAGCAATTTCCAATTTAGATTTCCAGTAGCAATCATATTAACCATTATTCACATTGATAGTAAAATTAGATATAACATAAAACAATATGCAAAAGACAAGCCAAGACAAGAGGACACTAGATTTGGCAGATGCCAAAGAAAAACCCCAAGATGGGGAAAACCCTTTGATCAATTCTTCTTATTACTATATCAAAATGTTTAGCAGAGAGAGTACAAAAGTCAAATTGACTTGACCAATTCAAAGTCAAAACAACCTTGTCAATTTCTGTAGTCAATTGCAGTCAAACTTCAACCCTAACCAAAAAATCAATGCTGGTCAAAGCATCAATAGAATGTCCTCAAAACAACTTGGTCTTCCTCAGTCAAACTCGGCCTGATCAGGAGGCTAAAGTCAGCTCAAAATAGTGACAAAGTCAACAGTCAAACTCGGTTAAACTGCTGTATGAAATTTGCGGTCAACTTGCAATTTGGTCTGCGGTCAAAGTGCTTAGAAAACTTCGGTTTCTGTGCCAAAAGCTGCGGCTTGCTGAGACAGAAATATCCCCAAAAGATCAAAGTCAAGTTATGCCCAGAAGGTGGTGGTCAACGCTGGTCAAATTGGAGTCAACTCTGTAATTTCAGCCTTGTAATTCAACTTCTGAAATTCGTCCTTCTTGATCCACACGTGTGAGAGAGAAAAATGCCTAATGTAGTACGAACCAATGAGAGAAGGAGAGATAATGTGTGAGTGAAGAAGATGCCAAAGGAGGTGAAAGGTCACTTGTATATATACAAGTCGTTGAGGGTGAAGTGACACATCCATTGGGCTTTCTGAGCCTACATGATGATGTGGCCGACCTTGAAAATTTGCACGTGTGGGCATAAATTCAAAATCACACTTTTGCTTATCCAAATGAGATGATCTTTATATCAATTTTGGTCCTCTCGAAAAGAGGAATTTAATGCAATCATCATCTCCATCAAATGAGCTATCCTAAGGTGGAATTTGGCCCTAGCTGCCAATTTTAACAGCCGTAGAAACAAACAGTCGAGGAGGGGGCATCGAGATAGGCTATTGAGAGGGATGAGGAAAAACATGGGTGTGAGTTGGTTGATCGTTGAATCGTTGTAGGTCCTAGTCAAGTGCAAGGGTTTATGGGCTCCAGGCCAGCCAAGGGACACCACTGTAGATGTAGTCAGAGCTATTAGGACCACGGAGCAGGGTTGAGACACAACCATAGCTCATGGACAAGAGATAGCGCATAGTTCGTAGAGGGTTGCTATGGGTAGACGCATGGGAAGTCCAATGGTCGCTTGGGCATGAGGGATAGAGGGATCGTTCATCGACAACTAATAGAGATACTATGGGTTGGTTGATGACACAAGGGTGTGTCGAGGAAGGTGATACCAGTTGACAAAGACCGGAGGGTAGATCGGTTTGCTGAGAAAGGTCACTGCAAGGAAAAAATCCAGCCAGAGGGGTGCATAAGGCCATGCATAGCTGCTGTAAATTGCTGTGGCAATCGTTAGGAATGCAGTTTGAGCTCGGTGTGGGGCAAACAAAAGGTGGCCGATAGACTGTGCAAAATCGTTGGGTAGACGATTATAGGTTGTAGTGGCAGGACTGGGCCGAGCATGTGCCATGGATGGGAGGTCGAGAAGCCAATTGACAGACAATGCAGAGCATCGATCAAGTTGTGGGTATATAGGTTGTAAGAGGTCACGTTGTGGGTGAACAGGTCATGTAGGATTGTAGCAGCAACACACAACAACGTGGAGATGACATAATTGCGGAAAGCAAAGTACGAGTTGCAACTAGTAGCTAGATGGCATAAATATATATTTTTTTCTTCGATGAGATTTGGAAAGAAGGCTATAGTGGGTCTTTGATACAAAGGCAGATTAGAGAGAGAGTTAAACTTCCTACCTTGGAAGGATAGGGTCACCTTGGTACTAAAGGAAAACGATCTTTAGAAGATTGTTGATACCGAGATCCCAAAGCCATTAGATCCTTGGGAGAAGGCCCTCTTAGCAAAGAAGGAGATAAAGGCGCAAAGGGTACTTATGGATGTGGTGAAGGATCATTTGGTCCCTCACTTAACCAAGAAGAAGACAACAAAGGAGATGTTTGAAGCATTGGTAGGATTATACTAGAGCAAGACAATACATGGGAAGATGATATTGAAAGATATATTTCAGACTACATAAATGACCAAATTTGACTCAGTGATGTGTTATATGATGAAAATCACATAGATTTGTAACAATGGAAGAAAAGGTAGAAGGCTTAGAAGTAGTAAATGTGGCGTTGAATGGGTTCTCAGAGGCATGGAATCTGTTCATTAGAGAAGTCCCTGCTCGAGATAAACTACCCACATTTGATAGGCATACAAGAGGAAATTAGGTTACATTAAAATGGTAAAATCAACAGTAGTTGGATGACGAGAATGTGGCTCTGGTTGCAAAAGATAAATGAAAGAGTTCTAGTAGGAGTGAGAAGTTCACCTCACAATCGAAGAAGAAGGACTTGACTAAGGTTAAGTGTTTCCCCTATCATAAGATGGGACACTATGCTTCACAGTCTCCGAAGAGGAAGAAAAGGGGAAAGGACACATAGATGGATGTAGTTGTGTTGACATAAGCTCAGGAGGAGTTTGCTAGGAAGCTCGAGATGGAATTCACACTTGTTTCCTACCTTACCTTGAGCGCGTTACTAGTGAGTGCATGGTTGCTAGATAGCAAAGCCACAAGACATATGACAGGAGCATGAGAGTAGTTCACCACGTTGACTGAGTGGGACTCATAATTGGATGTGAAGTTAGGCATTGATACGAAACATGCAATTAAAGGGGTTGGAACAATGTTATTCCAATTTGAGTTAGGAGGCAGGATGGATGTGAAGGATGTGCTATGGGTGATGGAACTCAGGTGGAGTTTTCTCTCAATCTCGATGATCAAGAAGAAGGGGTTTGGTGTAGCTTCTAGGATGGATAGACACTAATCAAACTCAGGGGATCTAACTTAGAAGGTGGCCACGTCATTGGAATTAGAGAGAGCAACCTGTATAGGCTAAAGCGCCCGCCTATTTGAGCAATGACATGAAACATAGTAGTGATAGAGAATAGGGAAAATGTAGCTCCGAAGTTTGAGCAACTCAGAGGGAGTCAACTTTCAGGTTCAAGAGGTGAGCAACAATTGGTAGATTCTTCCCAATCTGTCAAGGAGGTCTCTTGGTACGATATGACCTTACAGGATATTCAGGAGCATGAGGTTTCTAGGAACCAGGTCAAGGACAATCAAATTTGGAGGATGTTTCCATACTAGAGGGCAGGGAAAGCTTCCAGTTCAGAGGGAGCAACCAAGATAGTGGACGCAGGATCGAAGATAGTTCCAGGTGGCAGAACCCTCTCTGAGAAGGAGTGTTGATGTTTGTAGTTTTGGTAGGTACTTCTGCACAGGCCTAAGTGTCTGTGCGTGCAGAAGTCGCTCAAGATCTCCTTAGATACTTTCTCTAGTGTGAGGAAATTACTAATGTAACTTAGCCTAAGTCTAAGTTAGGAAAAAACACATTATTATGTTGGCTTATTGAGCTAAAGAAACTTAGGGAAAGTAAAGTAAATTGCTTTAATGAATATGTTTTAATCTCAACCATTGATCTCAAGTGAGGTGAGATGCAATCTCAGCTGTCAATCACTTTGGAGATTAGGGTTAGGGATTTAGCTCAATGTAAAGTTATAAAAGTAAGGCTAGGGAGATGGGAAAGACACACTATAGCGGCACAAGACTGAGAGAGTCTTCTTAGTGAGTTTTGGGTCCAAGGAAGGACAAAAAAGAGATCTAGATCAGCCAAGGAGGGTTGATCAGCCAGATCTGATCCAGGGTTGTAAGTTATTCTTCAATTAGGCCATTATAACCAGGACGAGAGCGTTATTAATTAAAAACTCTGATTGGGCAGAATCTGTGTCGTTTTTATGAGATTGGTTATTTTATTTTTGCTTCCACTGAATGTTAAGAACCTAGCTGTGTAAGTTATTTAGTAGATTTGCAATCTGCTAGGTTAATAATTTACTGGGTGCTAGGTTTAACAGAATCTAACACTGCTCTAACAAGATAAGTAGCACCATCATCAACCTTCAAACTCATGCCTCCTTCTTGCTTCCAAATCTTGTTGAATAAATACCTATTATTTGTTGTATGTCTTGAAGCTTCACTGTCCACAAGCTTCCAACACTAGACAGTGTTAGAATACAAGCAAGAAGCTAGTGAAAATGCAGTCCCAAATTGAGAGTGATGCTCCTCCACTCCTATTATAGTGCTAGCTGCAACCAGTGTCATACCCTTTCCTTTCTTCTTTAACAGACACTGCCTAGCATAATGTCCCATCTCATGACATTATAAACACATCACCTTCCTCAACTCCTTTCTTGTGTTTGTACCTTTCTTCTTCTTGTAGCCTTTCTTGCCACTCTTCTTTGTCTTCCTAATGGGACTTGTTACCGCTCTTATATGCAGGGTTTCTGAAGATCCTTGCAACCTGCTAAAACTGACACACACAGGTCAAGAGTCCACCATCACCTCGGTTTGATTCCACACTCTTTAAGCCCAACTGCTCCAAAATGGCTATGGGAGGCTTCCCTTGGATGACCTCAACCATCCAACACGAGACCAGTGGCTTGTATGGGGTCTAATGGCTGAAGTGGAGAAGTTATATACTGTTTCCTTGCTGGCTTACTGTGTAAAATGTGCAGGAAATATACTAAACCAGCAAGAAAAGATGCTCAAAGATAACAAGATATATCACGTGAGCAATCAAATGAGTGTGCAAGAAACACGCCGCCCAATTCTGAAATTATTTCTATGATTGGTACCTTGGTTAGAAGGGTTTTTGTGCAATATAGCTTCTTGTCTTGTCACTGCAATCTGCAAAATCTGCAGAAATTGTAGAAAACAGCAAGAAAATTCCTTTTGTAGACCATCCAAAAGTGCCCAAACACTTGTCTAGGTGATAGTGGTAACACTTCCACGTTACACTTGTTTTAGCACCTTGTGCAATGCTTTGCATTAAGGTGCTAGATTTTCTGATATCAGAAATTATTTGTTGCTGTTGCTGCTTAACCAGTTGGTTCATTTGCTTGGCAAACTTTTGGTTGTGTTTTACCAACTGAAGTTGTCGTTCTGTCGGTTTGCCAGGAATTTGTTTTGCTATCACTGTTGTTCAACCAGAAGATGGATAATTTTGGAGTCTTGCGAGGGATAAGTGTTATGATTGGGCACTATATGAAAACATAATTTTGCTATTCTGGGCAAATGTTACACTGGAAATTAGGAAAAAAAATGTGGCTATGCTGAAAAGATGCCCACAAAAGCATAATTGCATTCGATTTTGACATTTTTTTTCGGTTTCAATCTCTTCAAATGAAGGAGAAATTGAACAAATTTAAGAGGAAAAAATGTTGGTTATCTCTAAGCACTGTTTAGTAGTCACCCATGCATAAGTTGTTTGAGATCTTGGTGCAGATTGTGTTAAGAGTTCAAGATATTCTGGGTTGAAGAAGCTCCAAGAAAACCATAATTGCACAACCCTAAAGAGGCCTATTCTTTAGATTTTGATATCAATTGATATGTGCACACAAACAACAATGTGAATACTTGTACAATAAAATAGAATGCAAGAGAGAAATGGAATGCGATCAATCAATGTGATGATTGATGGAATCAGTCAATGGAGTGGTTAGTGGGATGGTAGGTGGATTGTTGTAATGATTGAGTAATTATTTGGATTATGTCTCTCTAACTCAGGAGTTACAAATTATATATACAATTATGATACGACACCAATTGCCACGTATTAAATCTCACCAATGTGGTATTAAGGGTTTCCTTGTTAACATTCTGTCATGAGGCAAATCAGTTGTTACATGTTTCCCTTGTTAAGTTTTTTGGCTAGAGTAAATTAGAAACATATCTTTGTAATCTAACATTTAAAATTTCTGTTTGTTCTTACAATGTGATGATTGATGGAATCAGTCAATGGAGTGGTTAGTGGGATGGTAGGTGGATTGTTGTAATGATCGAGTAATTATTTGGATTATTTCTCTCTAACTCAGGAGTTACAAATTATATATACAATTATGATACGACACCAATTGTCACCTATTAAATCTCACCAATGTGGTATTAAGTGTTTCCTTGTTAACATTCTGTCATGAGGCAAATCAGTTGTTGCATGTTTCCCTTGTTAACTTTTTTGCCTAGAGTAAATGAGAAACATATCTTTGTAATCTAACATTTAAAACTTCTGTTTGTTCTTACTTCATAGGTTGATATTCTTTATGCAATATTTTAGGTGATGTATATCCTGCACATACTCTTTACATGTTTTCCTGTAAATTTAATGTTTTTCATGCTTATTTTGCTGCTTTATTGGTGCAGTGCCTTAAGGAACCAAAATTTGTCTATACAGTTGACATGGATGTGAAAGAAGCCTTGAATTTGCAGCCCCGATTGTGGGATTTTATCCCAGATCTATGCTCCAAGGCAGGAAAGTTAGAATATATATCTTCTCCAGCTTGTCCCTCAGATTTAATCAGTCTACTGCATGATTGCAAAGGTACAAGCAGCACGATGGTGCCTGATAGTCCTCCTGGAATGTTTACTGAAGCTACAGAGAAAATATGGGTCAAGGAGAATGTAAATCCATCTAATGGACCTTTGAACTTAAAGAAACACAAAGTTGTTGTAGTAGGTAGTGGGCCTGCTGGATTATTTGCCAGTCTGGTGCTTGCAGAGCTTGGTGCAAAGGTCACTATAATTGAGAGGGGTCAGCCTGTTGAGAAACGAGGTCGCGACATCGGTGCATTGATAGTACGTCGCCAATTAAAATCTGAAAGCAATCTTTGCTTTGGAGAGGTTTTATCTCGGATTCCCTCTCTATATTTACTCGCTTGTACTTACTGCCCTCAATGTGATGGCCTCATTATCATTAGAAATCTTGCAGCAATGTCTCTCTTTGAGCTCTGATAGAGCTTTCAACCCATTGATCTTGTTGTTTGGTGTGTCTCCCAATATTTTTATGCACACCCTTGTGAAATATATTAAAAGGGGGTGATGATTACTAATCTATTGGCATGAACTTGTATTGACTTATAAACTCAACAATTTTGTCTTATTTATATTGCAATGTACTTTTACATAACTTCTCTTCATAGTTATGTGGCCTCTAGTAATTCCTTGTTTACATGCAATAAAAGTCACATCTTCTATGTCAAGCCTACAACCCACCATCTAGTACTATTCCTTCCTTCAAGCTTTGAGATTTTATAGTTTATTCATAGTTAGACATGAAGAAACACCTTCAAGATTTGGCAGAAATTAATTTATTTTGTCGTCCATGCATCCAATCAATATTTAATGTTTCATAGATATACAGAAGTAACATATTAATTAGTAATGATTACCTGGGAATCTGTTGAAGACTATGCAAACATTTCTGTGGAAACTAAATTTCATATGGAAAATTCTTTAATAGTTAGAATTTGATTATGCTGCCTCGTTATGCCTGCAAATGCTGATAATTTTATTACAAGTGATTCTTCAGGAATGCTTTTAAATTAAAAAAAACCGAAGATTCTTCAAAAATGAAAGAAATTGTATTCGAAGAATGACCAAAAATGGTCAGCGATGTGAAAATTTCTGAATCGATACATCAGAAATCCTACTACAATCACTGGTTTATCATCTCCTACTTGTTTTAACATTCAACAAGTTATTTAATTATTTAAATAGTGATGAAAACACTATTGCAAACTACACATACATACAGATCTGAACTAAAATAGAACGAGACAAATACACAAGGGACACCGTTATTTTTGGACAATTGTCCCTGGAAAAACCTAATGCGGGAAAACTGTTAAAATTGGCAACTAGGGCCAAACTCCATGTGGGTCATCTTATTTATGGCAGCTGATATTTTTCTTGGACCCCTCTCATCAAGAGGTGTAGGATTGATCTAAAGATCATCCGATTCCGATAAGTATTCATGGAGTTATGAATTTATTTGTGTTATAAGACAATTCTTTAAGGTCGGCCAACAACCAAATAAACCCCACATGTGCTCAACGTTTTAGTATAAATGGAGGTGGCCTTGAAGTCATTTCAACACACTTGGGATCTCTTCCTCTCTCTACTTGTCTTTGGGTTTTAGTAGGAGGAGAGATCCTAAGTAATAACGTTGCTCTGATCCAGAGGGCAGAAAGCCGGAACTGTTGGAAAAGATGGAACTGCCGGAAAAGCCAGAAAAGCCGGAACTACCGGAAAAGCCGGAAAAGCCGGAATTGCCGGAAAAGCCGGAAAAGCCGAAACTGCCAGAAAAGCCAGAACAGTCAGAAAAGCCGGAATAGTCAGAAAAGCTGAAAAAGCTAGAACTGCCAGAAAAGCCAGAAAAGTCGGAACTACGGGAAAAGACGGAACTGCCGGAATTGCCGGGAACAACCGGAACTGTCGAAACAGCGGGAGCATCTGTCTCTGAAGGAGAGCAGCATGCAAGGGACAACTAACTAACATTGGGACAATTGTATGGTACTTAGCAACAAATACACCAAGCATGCAATGTTACAGCTAGCATGCAAGGGACAACTAGCATTCAACAACAAGCATGCTAAGGACAACAAGCAAGCAAGGGACAACAAGCAAGCAAGGTGCAGCCAACACTTAGATCAGGATGGCAACATGGTGCAGCAATGGCACATAATGCAGTACAGTGATGGGTACAGTCATGATTAATGAAACGTGATGAGATGCAGCATAGTGATGATGGGTGCAACATGGTGTAGCGCGGTGAGGTGCAGCATGATGACGAAATGAAACACAACGATAGGTGAAGGAGTCACCTTGGAGAATTAGTTGAAGCAACATGTCTTCAACTAATCTCATGTATCATCTTCTTAGAGATGATCTATGCTCTTATCTAGATAAGTCAAAGTGTTGACTTCTGTTGTAAACGTACTCTCTCTCTCTCTCTCTTTGCTGAACTATTGAAGAACATATAAGAAGAATTGATCAAGGGTTTCCCCACATTGGGGTTTGTCCTGGATAGCGCCACATCTTGTGTCCTCTTGTCTTGCTTGTTTTCTGCGATTTATGTTTATGTTCTATCTGCAGTTTACTTTAATGCTGATGTGATTGCTAATCTGGAAAAGATATGGAGCTAACTGTGAAAATTGAAATAAATTGCTCTAAGCATAGAACATACCTAAAATTAACATGGTATTAGAGCTGAGGTGAAGACAATGCCCAAGCAAGAGTGAAAGAGCAATCACCGAAGACAGTTGGGAAAGGACAAAAGGATCAGTGGATTCCTCATCCCTCTTCAAATTCACTAAGGGTGAAGTCGAAGCAGAGAATATTATTAGAATGGTGCAGCGGAATATGGCCTACCTAAAGATCACTTCATTGGAAGACCGGATATCAGGGTGGAAGGAAAGGCATATAACTAGTTCGGCCATTATGCGAAGGAGTGTCCGAATGGCAGGGACACATCACTTGATGATGATAACAATCATTCTAGGGACATCTTTAATGATCAAAGGAATGACAGGTAATGCAAGTCATCAAGGAAATGGCCGACTCTTCATAGAAAGCAAGGAACCCCAGGTATGAAGAGTCAAATGTTGTTTCTGATAAGATAAAGAAGTGTTATCTTGTATTGGCCCTCTCCTTCAGATTCTTTGGGAATTTGGCTTAAAGATTGTAGTGCTTCAAGGCACTTCATTGGATAGATGGGTGCACTTTCTAATTTGGTAGAGATGGAAACAATTGTGGGATTATACTTGGAGCCGATGCCACCTATCCTGGAAACGGTGTAGTGAATGTTATCTCTCAATTGAATAAGGGTAACTCGATTCATTTACAGAAGCTCTTTTATGTACCTGATCGCAAGAAGAACCTGGTGTCCATCTCGGAAATGGAAGTCAAAGGTTTCAGGGTGGCATTCATCGATGGAAAGGTACGTGTTAAAAATATAATTTCAAAGATGCTTTTTTTCATGGGTTCAGGGTTGGCAATTTGTATCAAGTTGCAGGATGGTCCATTGGGGATCATGTCAATTGACATATCGCATCTATAACACCGGAGGTCTACCTATGGGGCCCTACCTGATTTGAGTCAAATGGTGATAGGGATGTCTGAATTTAGGTAGAGCATGAAGGTACATGTTTGAGATGTACCGAAGGAAAATCTTATAAGGGGACCATTCCCCTCATGCAGCAGGTCCACAGGTTTGGAACAACCCGAGGAGTTTGAGATTCATGATCAGAAATCTCATGTATACAGGTGGAAGAAAGCCCTCTATGGCTTGAAGCAAAACACCCCGGGCGTAGTATGAGAGGATTGATAGCTGTCTGATGAAGCTGAGATTCACTAGGAGTGAAAACCGATCCAAACCATTACCCAAAGGTTGTGGATGATAGACCTCTCATACCGGCACCTTATGAGGACGACCTATTTCTGATAGGTGCAGACCCTCTCATTTGTAGAAGTAAGAGGGAGTTGGATTCCGGATGTGGAATGATAAACTGCAAGCTTGTGACTACCTCGAGGATCTTAGCTTTCAGAAGTTATATGGTAGTGATGTCGGACCAGATTTGGGAAATGCCTCTGAGTTTCATAAACTCATTTGCGTTGATGTTCTTGGTGAACTTCCATCCGGACATATGTTTTGCAGTTAGCATGGTGAGCTCATATTTGGTTGAGCCTCACTGGATTTGTGCCAAGAATCTTCTGAGATATCTTCGGGGCACAATCTCTCATGGATTGAGATACACTGCTAGAAATATGAAACTGCATGATTATTCGAATGCTGACTGGGTAGGCAATGTGGAGGATCACTAGAGCACTTCTCAGTGCTGGTTCTCTTTGGATTCTGCTTCGATACATGGATGAGCAGGAAGCAGAAGTCGATTGCTATAAGCACCGCCGAGACCGAATACATAGCTACGAGTATGATCTTGTGTGACGCTGCATGGTTGCAGAAGCTCTTAAGTGAGCTGCTTGTACACATGATGAATACCACTGTGATTTTCTGTGACAACCAAAGGGGGGATTCGATTATTGAGGATTCCTGTATTCGATGATTGTGTAATATTCCTAATTAGCCATGGCTAATTGGAATATTCTATTTTGTTCAATTTTTGCCTTCTATATTTATTTGTGAATAAAAAGTGAGGAAGGGGGACATAACTCACTTTTAGAATAAAAAGTCACTTCCTAGTATCACAATGTTGTGACTTAAAGGGGAGCCAAGGGGGCCAAAGGGGGGATGCAGAAATGGAGCTCACGCAGACACATGGAGGAACTGCGCAGGAGGAAAGAAACACGTGGCAAGAGGGGAATCACGCAGGAGGAGGTGAGCCTTGGGATTGAGAGAGGCAAAGGCTATAAAAGAGAGATGAGCCCCCTCATTTTGATCATTCCTGTTATGAGCATTTGTGATAGTCATTTCGACTTTGAGCACGCTGGCTGTTTAGCTAGTCTACAGCACTGTTTAGTGCATTGAGTGTCTCCGTTTGGAGATCTCACCCTTAGCCCCGAGGGACTTCGAGTGCCTGCTCGGGCAAGGTATTTCCATTGGCATTTCAGTAGTAGTTTCATTAGCATTTTATCAGCAGTTTCATCAGCGTTTTGGAGGACTGTGCAGCACTGAGAGGAGGACGCAGTTCTTTCTGGTAGGAGTTTGGGTTGAGGGTTTGCAGGAGGATTTGTGCTGAGAGGTAGAGCAAGGGATCAACCCTTGCATATTGGAGAGTTTTGGCAGGAGTTTCAGGTAGTTTTCTAGAGGGTTTCATTCAGTGGCAGCGCAGAGCATTGAGGGACTGCGTAGAACACCAAGGGTGTGATTTTCGGAGTTGGCCATTTCAGAAACGCATTTTGGGCTTTCCTGGGTTTCTTGAGTAGAGTCCGATCCCAGAGTTTCAGCCTTTTCTGAGGAGGGGAGCAGCCCCAAATCCTCATTTGATTTCTAGCAGCAGTAGTAGTATGACAGTTCTCCAGCAGCTTGGACGCAGTTCAGAGAGAGGTCATTCCTTGTTATTCTGAGTGTGTTTCTTCACTTGCTGGGTGCAAGTCGAGGTGCCATCTTCCTAATCACCTCCTGTACTCATTCTATTACTCAGTATAATAAAATGGCTCAGCATTCTCTCTGCATTTCTTGAGTATTTGCTTATGGTTATATTGTTATATGTTACATCATTGTTATTTGTATCTCTTGAGCATTCTCGGCTATTATACCACTTGTGTGTTATCGTATACTCTTAGACAGAGTCTGGAAAGGGCCAAGTAGCCTCCGGATCTCGTCCTCTTTTAAGAGGCGACATATCTGGCAAATGCCCACCCAGTCCATCTCTGGTTGGAGTTTGCTTGTATTTGAGGAATATTCCTGGTAAGGGATATTAAAGTGGTATCAGAGCATAGATCTGGCTCAGCCTGTGGAGCTAGCAATCTATGACACTGGGGGAAAAACCCTACATCTGTTGCAGAGGTCGGTGGTGCAGGGATACTAGGCGTAGGTTGGAGAACACTTACAGAGAGGGAGACTGTGTTCCGGTGGCGGACGCAGAATAGGAGGAGCCTGTGGTGGACGCACGATAGAGGGAGCCTGTGGTGGACGCAGAGCAGGAGGATCCGATGGCAAATGATGACGGGAAGAGATTTGCGGATATGCTCCTCAAATCCGTGCAGGATCTGTCGAGGCAGATTGAGGTGATGGGGCAGAGATTCACGGCAATAAAGGCTAGATAGCGTGAGAGCCCACAGGTTTTTCAGGTTGGTGAGGGATTGGGCGCATCCCACCATTTGCCAAAGCAACGTGATACTGCGCAGCAGCTGGCCTCACATGCCCCTACACGCTCTACCATGCCCACTTTCTTAGGAGCCGACACGGGAGCTGTAGCCTAGCAGGAGGCAGAGCCCGGACATATGGGCGATTAATTTGCAGAGTACCAGGCCTATGGGCAGGAGTTCAGGGAAGCCCTCTCATTCAGAGATTTTGTTCAGCTCCAACGGGATAGTAGACCCCGCGACCATCACAGAGGGTACCGGCATTACCATGATGGTGACACCCACCGTGCAGCGAGTAGATTCCACTTACCTACGTTTGATGGTTCATCAAACAGTTCGGCAAAGTCTTGGGTGGAGAAGCTGGACTTTTATTTCCAGCTTAACCAGATGTCGGAGATAGAGGCCATCAAGGTGGCAACATTGCATTTGGACGGTGAGGCCCAGGATTGGTGGTTTCATGGGATGGTTACACTAGGGCACTCCACAGTGACGACATATGCCGAGTTTACCAGGAGACTGATGGAGCGATTTGATCGGAGGGATCCAGAGCAGCATTTTGTTGAGCTGACGAGGCTCAAACAGACAGGGAGCCCAGAGACTTACATTGCAGATTTCTTGAGGGTCTCTGTGATGGTGCCAGACCTATCCACGACACAGAGGGTCTATATGTATGTTGAGGGGTTGGCAGAGACACTTCGGGGTATAGTCCGATCCACTAGACCAGCCACACTCCAGGATGCTATTAGCAGGACCAGGGACTTACAAGACGTCTTACCCAGGACCCGAACACCTTACCCCCAAAGACAGACTTTTTAGTCTAAGGGGAAGGATGTGAGGATTCCACCTCCAAAGGGGAATCCAGGATGAGTATAGCTTGACAATGATGCCAGGAGAGAGCTAAAGAAGAAGCGGTTGTGCTTCACTTGTCAGGAGCCATGGGCACCAGGACATAGATGTGCTGCCGGTAAAGCACATTTTATTGAGGTCTTCTCTGTGAGCAGTGGAGAAGAGGATGACGAGGATAATGTGGAGGCAGGAGATAGCCATGCCGTACAGGGTCCTTTGCCACCTCCACCGCTAGCAGCAGGTGGTGCATCTTTTGCACCCACCGGAGGGGCCCTTGCAGCATTGCAAGGAGTTCCCAAGTATCTGACGCTACGCGTACGAGGGACAATATGTGGCCAGCGGGTATCAGTTTTAGTTGACAGTGGGGCGACCCACAACTTCATTGATGCCCAGATGGTTGAGCGGAGAGGTATACAGACATATAGCTTCGATGGGTTTTCAGTCTTGGTCCCAGGAGATCAGACTATGACGTGTGCTCGTTAGGTTCTAGAGCTTTCAGTGACGATGGGCACCTACAAATTGACTGACCACTTTTTTGTGGTCGATATTCCAGACACCAACATGATACTGGGTGTTCAGTGGCTTATCACTCTAGGGAAGGTCACGACAGATTGGAAGACACTAGATATGGAGTGGGATGATGAGAAGATAGGGAGGCATGAGAAGATACGGGGACAACACACATATCCGCCTCAGACTGTTTCAGCTCATCGGATGGAGGCAATCTTCCGAAAGGGAGACATAGAGTAGGCAGTGGAGCTGCGTGCATCAGAGGCAGGGACTACAGGGTAGACGGTACATCCAGAGATACAGTCTATCCTTGATCGATATGCCATAGTGTTTGGGGAGATTCCACCGGGACAGCCACCGGATCGGGGGTTTGAGCACACCATCGAGCTCGAGCAGGGCATACAGGCCGTGATTACCACCCACCTATAGGCACCCCAAGGCCTATCGGGATGAGATTGAGTGGGCTATCCAGGAGTTGTTGGCTCTTGGGCATATCCGACCGAGCACGAGTCCTTTTACTTCTTCTGTGGTGTTGGTGAAGAAGAAGGACAGTACATTGAGGATGTGCATAGACTACAGGGCCCTGAACAAGAAGACCGTGAAGAACAGGTACCCCATACCCAGGATCGATGAGTTGATGGACGCGTTGAGAGGGGTACGTTTCTTCTCAAAGATTGATTTGAGATATGGGTACCATCAGATTCGCGTGAGGGAGCAGGACATTCCCAAGACCGCCTTCAGGTGTCACTATGGGCACTTTGAGTTCTTGGTGATGCCTTTTGGGCTAACCAACGCCCCAACTACATTTCAGTCCTGTATGAATCACATCTTCCGTAGTCACTTGAGGAAGTTTGTTTTGGTATTCTTCGATGATATTCTCATTTACAGTAGGACTTGGGAGGAGCATCTCCAGCACATTGAGACAGTATTGCGTATCTTACAGGAGCAGCAGTTCTATGCCCAACTCTCCAAGTGTGAGTTTGGGTTGATGGAGATGTTGTATCTAGGACACATCATAGGGGTGGACGGAGTGAGGGTCCACGAGGAGAAGATCAGGGCCATTAGAGAATGGCCGGAGCCGAGAAACGTGATGGAACTTCGAAGATTCATTGGCATTTGTACTTACTACCGGAAGTTTGTCAAGAGTTTCTGATAGCTTGCTGCACCCCTGACAGATTTGACGAGGAAGGGGGATTTCAGTTGGTCAGATACAGCGTAGCGAGCCTTTGACAGGCTCAAGGAGGTTATGAGCAGCTGCCCCGTGCTTGCATTGCCAGATTTCACACAGCCATTTGTTTTGGAGTGTGATGCATCGGGAGAGGGGATCGACGCAGTATTGATGCAGGGAGGTCACCCTATAGCCTTTGAGAGCTGGAAGCTCCTTCCGCACGAGAGGTTGTATTCCATATACGACAAGGAGATGCTGGCCATCATGTACGCATTGGCTAAGTACCGGCAGTATTTGGTGGGTAACAAGTTCAAGGTGAGGACTGATCACAACAGCCTCAAGTTCTTTTTGGAGCAAAAGCAGCTATAGGAGAGGTAGCAGAAGTGGATCAGTAAGATCCAAGCATATGACTTTGACATTGAGTATGTCAAGGGTAAGAACAATGTGGTAGCAGATGCCCTTTCACGTAGACCAGCCACGTTGTCTCTTATGAGCTTGGATATAGATTGGAGGACTCAACTCTTAGTAGAGTACTCCAAAGACAGGTTTGCATGTGAGGTTCTGGATGGGCAGGTGAGAGTTGACAGGTACAAGGTGGTCGATGAGATCATCTATTACAGGGACCGGATCTTCTTGATTGAGGGGTCTCAACTCAAGAAGAAGATACTCCAGGCATCACATGATTCACCTTTGGCAGGACATCAGGGGTTTACCAAAACCTACAGGGCCATTAGAGAGAGGTTCTCATGGAAGGGCCTCAAGGAGGACGTAATCTAGCACATCTGGGAGTGTGATATTTGCTAGAGGAACAGGGGAGAGATGAGCCATCCCGCGGGTTTATTGCAGCCTCTTCCCATTCTGGAGGGGAAATGGGAGAGTATTTCGATGGATTTCATCACAGGGTTGCCCATGGTACAGGGCAAGGATTGTATCTTTGTCGTCATTGATCGACTGACGAAGTACGCACATTTTTTTGCCATATCTGCACACTATACAGCAACATAGGTGGCCGAGCTGTTCTTCAGGGAGATCTTCAGGCTACATGGTCTTCCTAAGACCATCATCAGTGATAGGGACAACCGTTTCATGGGCGGGTTTTGGCAGGAGCTTTTCTGGTTGATGGGGACGGAGTTGACACCGAGTACCAGTTATCACCCACAGACGGATGGGCAAACAGAGATAGTTAACAAGTGGCTGGAGGGCGACTTGCGTAACTATGTCAGTGGGCAGCAACGAGCATGGCTGAAGTGGCTGCATGTGGGGGAGTACTGCTACAATACTTCACATCACATGTCCATTGGTATGTCACCATTCTATGCCTTATATGGGTATCATTCTTTATCTTTTGTTGACGTGATGTTTGGTGATAGCAGGGCTCTTAGAGCCAAGATTTGGATCCAAGAGAGTCAGGATATCCTCCGAGCTCTCAAGGATAACATGGCTACAACACAGAACCAGCAGAAATTGTATGCCGACAGGGGTCGGGTGGAGAGGTAGTTCGAGGTAGGGGACATGGTCTACCTACGATTACAGCCATACCGACAGTCGTCACTAAAACAGAAGGGGGCTGAGAAGCTCAAACCCTGCTTTTATGGGCCATACAGGGTGGTACGCAGGATTGGACAGGTTGCATATGAGTTAGAGCTGCCCCAAGGGAGCAAGATTCATAACATTTTTCATGTATCATGCCTGAGAAGGCATTGGGCCAGCAGGTGACAGTGACAGATGAGCTACCGCCCATGGATGATGAGGGGCATTTGGTATTGTAGCTGGAGGCTATCATTGATATCGGGGAGAGGCAGCTGCGGAGCAGAACGGTCTGGGAATTCTTGGTAAGGTGGAAGAATTTGGCGGATGAGGATGCCACTTGGGAGAGCGAGAAGATCTTACAGCATCCATCACTTCAGTTGCTTGAGGTCAAGCAACATTTTGCCGGGGGAGACTGTAATATTCCTAATTAGCCATGGCTAATTGGAATATTCGATTTTGTTCAATTTTTGCCTTCTATAGGTCTTTGTGAATAAAAAGTGAGGAAGGGGGACATAACTCATGTTAAACACACATGGGGAGCGAGAGAAATATGAAAGATAAATCATGCAGTACAATTTTTATTGACAAATGATATACATTTATAGTACATTATGTGACCGTTGGGATTCACATCCCAAGGTCTCTTGGACTACTTAGTCTATTCAGCGTCCACACTAACCCATTTAGGGTTAGGTGTCCAACATTCCCCCCCTTAATCCGAAGGGTTATGTATGAGTCCAAGAAGAGAGCTGTAGTACAAAATGTGCAAAAATGCATGGCAGCACTAGGCTGAATGTGCTCTCTGAAATGTTGGTATAAAGGGCGGTGGTTTAAGGATGGCCACCAACACTGGAACACTTAGTGCAGTTCTCGGAACTCTTCCAAAACTGGCAAGAAGCTGGAGTCTTCTGCTAGAGGAAGTGATCCTATTGTTTTAAAAAGGGAAACCTTCAACCATAAAAGGGAGGTCTCACCCTGCATAAAAAGGTAAAACTTCAACCTGAAAAGGGAAGTCTCAACCTGTGATGGTTTAAGGATGACCAACAACTCTGGAATGCTTAATGCAGTTCCCGGAACTCTTCCAAAACTGGCAAGAAGCTGGAGTCTTCTGCTAGAGGAAGTGTTCTCAATTTTGTTCCTGGAATTCTTCCGAAACTGGCAAGAAGCTGAAGTCTTTTGCTAGAGGAAGTGT